>OV725079.1:59949655-60032155 GCA_928085145.1 Nezara viridula | reverse complement strand
AGAAATTAAAACCAAATCATAAGAACGTTACTAAAACAAAGAGTAAAAATTAAAGCTAAATATAGTATAGTAATCAATATTTCCGTGATGTTCTGTATAAATGAACAATAATATAAATTTAAATAGGTGAACTGGAAATTTTAAATGGATTTTGTGAATTGAACTTCGTCAATTCTTCAACAATTCCAATTAATGAGCCCTAATTTTGAAGATCTTCTCTTAAAGTGGGAAAAATAGTCATAATATATAATTGTCATTATATAAGTATTGTAATGAGTATAATAAACACCGAAATTTCAAGAAAAAAAGTTATGTAGGTAAAGAAACTTTATTTGCTAATGGCTCAAAAAGTGCACAGTTTTCTCTTGATTTTGCCCACGATTAGCTGAAAGATTACTAAATTTCTTTAAAAAAATGTCGAAATCAGACAAGATGCAGCCAATAGTAATAAACAAAAACATGTGTACATATGTTTTCGTTTATTATAATGTGATTCCTCTGAGAAAAATAAAATTATTTTATCTATATCATAATACATTCCACTATTTTATCTATATTATTTTGTCCTTTGTTCACTGACCAATATACTACAATATACTACTAGCTATTCCCATGGACCAACTAGTTAAAATAAAATATAGTAACAAGTGGGTAAATTTATTAACAAAAAAAAAATAAGTTTACTACATTTTTGTTTAAATTATGTACAAGTCTGAATTTATATAAATAAATAAAAATGTAATCAGGAAATAGAAAAATTTCAATAATGAAAATAACATTGAATAGTCCGTGGTACAGACCCCTTTTTATCGAATTATTAACTCCCGCCTTAAATTTCGTAAATAGTTCCTTCTCATCGTAAACTACAACTATTTTATTTACGAAAATCTTGGAATTGGGCCGTTTTAAATCTATAGGGGGAAACCTTTGTTTGTTTAATCAGGTAATAAACCTCGTAAATACCCATTTGCTTTCTACTTGGATCGTAAGATAAATTGATAAAAAAGATCACCTTCAAAACTATTGAGCCGTTTGGGGTAACCTACACCCCCAAATTTTCAAAAGAAGGTGGTTATTTAAGTTCCAACTGGGTCCAACATTTTTGTAGGCCCCCTTTTTATCGGTTTTGTAATAAAATTATCTCACGATCCAAATAGAAAGCAAATTTTATATTTGCGGGTATTTACGAGTTTTTAGTAGCTAATTAAATAGAAAAAGTTTGCCCTCCTCCATATTGAAAACGTCCCGATTCCAAGAGTTTTCGTAAATAAAATAGTTGTAGGTTACGATGAGATATAACTATTTACTATTTAAAAAGGGATCTGTACCACGGAGCAGAAGCAAATAGAAAAATTGATTAGTTGAAGTTGATATTATGCTTTTGGGTATCTATGAGCAACTGTGGTTTTGATTAAGATTAACATTATTCAATGTTTTTGTCTTGTCAATTTGACTTATTTCTGAAAGTTTGTGTAAACCACCCATCTAGAACAATTAAATTTCTTAATATATTAATTGAATTAACATACGGCGACATAAGTAAGTAGAGTAACCATCATTGCATTTATTGTAGTTTATTTAAGGTTTAACTAATATATGAAAGTTCAAACAATCCTCTGGCAGAAAATATATATTATGTTTGTACTCAGAATTCTTGGCAAAGGGCATCTTTTATTCTAGGTCATAATTCATTTTCAAAGAGAATAACATACTCTCTAGATTCACAATACTAATTCCTTTTGTAACAAACCTACTTAAACCCTATATCGTATTTTTATAAAACGAAGTAGACATATATAATATTTATTATATTATATATATATATATATATATATATATAATATATATATATATATATATATATATATATATATATATATATATATGTGTGTGTTTATTTAGAAATATTACATTCAGTCACATCAAGGACATTTACAAAAGTGTTCAGACAGCACACTCATACCCTATTTACAATAAGTAAAAATAATACAGAAACTAATAATAATAAAAATAAATGTATATAAACAAAAGAACTAACCTAATCACACATACTTGACCTGAACGGAGGATCTGGCCATTGCCAAAACTCCAATATATGCTTATTCACAGAAGGTCTCTGGGCCATTGCCGCTTCAACCTTCGAGGAGGATTGTAATATAATATATATATATATATATATATATATATATATATATATATATATATATATATATATATATATATATATATATATATATATATATATATATATATATATTGTACCGAAAATCAAGTGAAACAGGTCTTTTTTTCTTTTTTTTTTTTTTTTTATTATATGTATCACCACAAATACTTATTTGGGGTCCGGAGGTAAAGGACACCATGCCCATTTTTTTGTTAAATAATTTAGTAACTAAGAAACAAATTTTAATACCTCAAAATTATGGAAAATGGTCTCTCCAAACAAATACAAAATGTGACACGGTGTCCTTTGTACAGATATGTACCCATGTGTCTACTTGTATTATTGTAATGTTGTGACGATCCAAATAGAACTTTCTTTACATTTTTAAAATTTATTGTTCATCAATATTTGAAAATATATGTTATATTGTTTAATTATTTTTTTTTTATGATCCCCACTTCTATAGGTGTTTTGTTTCTTGCATATACTGTAATATGAGCCTGTTAGTTGTTAGAATGTCTAACTCCAATTTCAACATATTAGATTATTAATTTTAATGATATTTCTAGAGGGAAAATGTATACCTTTATTCAGAATTATAAATTTCAACTTATTAATTTAATCTTTATTTTTTATGAGAAGGAGTTGGTCAAATAAATATTAATTTTTTAAAAACTAGTATTTTTAATCGTTTCGCCGACGTTCCGATCCACCTTGCATGTCTACATCAGGAAATGCAGCAAGCAGTTGATATTTTTACTTTCACTTACGTATATATGAAATATATAGTAATTGTAAGTATTGCGATCGTGAAAATTTTAGAATCTCAGTTTCCAACGGAAATACGTGTTTTGAGGTCCACTGAGTCCAAATAACCAAGTGTCGCAAAATGGTGTGTGTGTGTGTGTGTATGTGTGTGTGTGTGTTAACAGTCTAGCTCTTAAACGAAAAGTAGTACGAACTGACTGATATAAAGTATTTAAGGTTTGTATATGGGCCGGATGTGACAGCAACTTTTTTTTTACTTTTGATCGGGATGTTGGAGTTCACCTCTATTTTGTATCTGTATTGTATGAAGGCTTTTGGTTTTTATGAATGTGTAAACTCAAGTAAATAGATAATGAAATCGAGATATAGATTTGAGTAGTTCATATCCAACCACACTTTCATTACCGAATAATGATCTCATCGCCACCTCGAAATGTAGTTATAGCGGTTATGGGAGAAATTGAGGTAAAAAAATATCTTGTTAGAATATTGAAGAAAAAGAGAATAATTCATTCTTGTTATATTAAAGCTTGACTCAAACAAAAATACACAAGTTATCCTATAAAATAAAATCAGCAATTGAGGGGTATTCTGACAAATATGTAGTAAAGCGGCGCCAACTGATTACTGATTTTGAGTACGTTCATAAAATATGATTTTTGGAGAGTTTTCCAAGGTGAGGCTAAATAATTTAATCAACTTTTTAATTAAAATTAATTTTATTAATATAATTAAAAGTATTTACAATATCTGCAATATAGTCCAAAAATATTGACTTCTGATTATCAATAGAAAAATCCAAACTAAAAGGCCATGAGTCTCCAACGTACTCGTACAGATGAATGGTCAACATGCCTATAATATAATATTATAAAGTCTAGATAGAACTGTTGGTAGTGAATGCCAAGTTATCCATTCACCTGTATGCAAGATAATCATGGCTTTATAGAATGGATTTTTCCATTTATAAATATAATCATCTTGTGTCTCTTTTATAGGTTTATGTTTATTTTTCATTTACACTTAAACATAACTCTTGTCCTCCAGTTTTCTTTAATAATATTGCTCTAACACCTTCAAAAACTGTACGATATTTGGGTCTCCACTTGGACAAACGACTGACATGGACATACCACATAAAACAAAAAAGAAAAGAACTTAATCAGCGATACGGACTTCTTTCTAGGCTACTTGACAGACGTTCTAAATTATCTGTGACTAATAAATTAACTATTTATAAAGTCCTCATTAAAGCACTATGGACATATGGGATCGAACTATGGGGAACAGCAAAGAAATCAAATATAAAAATCATTCAGTCATTCCAGTCAAAAGTCCTTCGGAAAATTGTAGACGCACCCTTTTACGTTTCAAACCTCACGTTACACACTGATCTTAACACTCCTTTCATCACGGCAACTGCCACTGACCGCTTAAATAATTTTCATGACAGACAGACTCTAAATTCCAATCCACTTACTCAAGCTTTATCTACTGCCACAAATCCATATAATCCGCCCAGAAGACTGCTGAGGCGGTGGCCAAGAGAATTATTGCATTGAGCTACTTGCTGCATTATCTTTTTTGTGTGTGTATATGTTATTATGTTATAATGTATGTGTTATTTTACTACGGTTTTATTTAATTTTTTTATTTATTTTTTTATTATTTTTTTTTTGTCTTGTTATTCTTCTCCTTGATATCATATTTGCTGAATACTAAGGTAGATGGCAAATTTATTATGAGCCACAAATATGTACAACTAATAAATCTAATTGTAATCTAAATCTATCTAAATCTAATGTTTATTTTAGTAATTAACTTCTGATTTAATCTCCCATCACCTATTATAATTCTATCACGTTCAGGGGCAAACGTATATAGAGTTGAAGATAGAACAGAAGGACTTGGTAAAGTAGACAGCAAAATGGTCAGTTATGAACGATGGTGCTATAAAAAACATCAGGGTACAACATTAAACAAATAAACGGAGGATTCCCTGGAAGCGTTGCGTATATCCCTTGAACGTTCAAGCTATCAATTAACATTCTGTGTATATTCCTCTCACATGGTAAATTGTCATAGAAAAGCAAACAACGCGCAGGTTGGTAGTGAGGATGTTGGAAGCTATCGAATTGGGAGGGTACTGTCTAGATTGTTAACCATATTTTATTAAAAGTAAAATATTTAAAATAAATAGGTTTCAATTGAAAGAGTTATTTATACACAATGATTTCCATTGAGTCATAATTTACGTTAACAATTAATAGGGAATGATTCCTATGGTTCCTTTTTCAAACTTCTTTTCCATTTTATATTATAATCTTCTTTTTAGGCATCGTTACTAATAAGGGGTTTTCATGGCGCATTTTACACCATCAAAATATTTCAGGAGGCATCATTTGACTGGGTTTTGAATTTTTTAGGGGGCACATTTCGACGAGGATATGAATTTTCGGAGTGAAAAAGTTCAATACAGAAAACTAGGAGGAAAACATCAGACACATCACAGCAGGTATAATTGTATATGATTTATATATATATATATATATATATATATATATTGATAGATTTATTTGAATGGTATTAATACAATCTGCCACAGGTTTTGGCAGATTGTACACACGGAGGTTTGGCACACACGGAGGCATTTGGTATCATGGATCAATGCTTACATTCATTATTATATACAAATTAAAATATAAACTAAGAAGAAAATAAAATAAGAATAAAACATAAATAAAAATATATACATTAAATTAAATAGAAAAATACTTGTAAAAAGGAAAAAAAACAAATACACCGTCAAATTTAAAAATTAAAATACATATAAGAACAGAAAAGAGAGAAAAATTACTTGCCACACATTCAGTCCTATATAAAATATTTACATTTAGCCTTGGGATTCCTGAACCATGCTTTGCCGCTCTCATGTGAAAGGCAAAGCAGGGCTCAAAGAGATCCCAGCGCTTTTATCCTAGTCGCATCACCGTTTGAAGTTCAGTGGAGACTGAGTGAGAGCGCTAAAGTCACTGTATATGATCTACGATTTGTGTAATCTTACTTTCGCTTGCACTGTGTTTAAAAAGAGGAGAGTAATAAAATTTTTGAAGAGGAGTGGATGGTTCATGCGCTGTCGACATTTGGGGGGATGGCACTGCTATTTTTGGAAAATCGTGTTTTAAGTATAAATTTAATTTTTAAAGACTTTCGTTGTTGGGTATTTATTATGGCGTTATAATTTAGTGGTTTATCAACCAGTGTGTGTTTAGGAACATTTATAGATCTCTATTTTTTAAGAACATTTATTTTTTATGATTTTTTTTCGATTGTTGCATTAGTATATGCTATTTAGAGTATAAAAAAACGATTTAACACATTGTTTAATGTATATCTTTCAAGAGATTGACAAATAGTGTTGCCCAAATGCGAGACCGAGACGAGTCTTGGTCTTGCAAACTCAGTCGTGGTCCAGGTCTTGGTCTTGCGCAATACTCTCGTCACAGTCTTGCAGTTACCTATTAGCTAATTACTAGAGAGATATTACTGTAATTTTTTAGATATAAGAAACCTAACTAAGCCTAAATGACAAATGAGAAGAATTGAATGCAAAAATATAGTGGCAACACCAATTATTTACATATAGTAACTAAAATTGTCATGTATTAGTAACTATTTTGCCTCAATTTTTATTTAAAAAATCGACTTTTTGTACCAGTCTTAGTCTTGGTCTTGCAAAGTGCAAGACCAAGACCGATTTTGATCAACACTATTGATAAGGGAGGTGGGTAGCTCAATAAGCAAGGCACTGCGCTCCTATGCTTGAGATCACAGGTTTATTCCGGTAGCGGCATGTATGTATTTGTTTTGTTACACCAGCCGTGAGTAAACGGGATCAGGAGATTATACTGGACACACCTAGCCTCTACGAAATAGGTAGTTTTAATTAAATATTACATTGAGAAGGAAAGTCTAATGGTTGAGCGAGATTTCGGTTAAATTAACTTCCTGCACAACCGTTGGCCTTGAAACCGTACTTCCTTTCAGGGTACTAAACACAGGCACTTCAGGCGTTGTTGTACAGGTTTTATTTATTTGTTTAAGAGATTCGGCGATTTTTTGTATCCTACCGTTATTTTTATTTGATTTTTTTAAAAAATATATATTTAACTTAGATTTATTAAAATAAATAAATTTATTTAATTAAACTGTTACGTTTACTGATGATTTTTTAAGATGAAATAATATGTATTTAGATTTTTATCTAGTGTGAAATTAATTTTTATAAAATAATTAACTATAGTACTTAATACAAGTGTTATACTCATTACAATACTTATATAATGAAAGTTATATATTTGATGAATAATTGACAAATAGTTGATCTTCACCTACTGGGGTCACGGATCATTTTTTTTTCAAGATGTTAAGGGGGTAACTGATCATCCAGCATGCTGTGTCGAGGATGAAAAAAGTGTCCCCATCTCCTTAAGCCTTGAGCACACGTTGGAAGTAGATTTCTCTCTGGTCCAGCGATGATGAGCTGATGCCCATCCATTTCCTCCTTTTTTTCGTCTCAGGGGACTTTCGTCCTTCGGATTCCCACGAGAAACTTATTTTCTTCAGAACGTGCTTCCAACCTTCAAAGTATTTCTTTTCCCATTTCTTTTATACAAATATTTCATACTACTTAATTTTAAGTTGTTATTTATTTTGTTCATGATATTTACAATTGTATTATAAATAAAAACACATCTAATCATTGTGAACAATTGGGTATCATAACATGACAACACTTTTTGAGAAATTACCCACCGGTAGCACTCTAATAATACGTCTATATTAGGCAATCACGGGGCCATCTTCTTTTCAGACACCTCGGAGGGTTATCAGGAAGCTAAGAGGAAGCAAGATTAGAAACGAGAGGGTTCAGATGGTTCTGAAGTTTTTTATTATCGGCCTCTACAAATTTTCACAAGAATAGCTTCTGTAAAAATAAGAAAGGCCCATCAGCAGAAAGTGTTCGGTGAGAATAACGAGAAAACATTTATTGTTGGATTGTGTTATGTACAAAACCACACGAACTTCCATAACTACTGATTATTGATTTTGAATATGTTAACAAAATATGGTTTTCAGAGAGTTTTCCAAGGTGAGGATAATTCGATCAACTTTTTAAGAAGAATTACTTTTATCTATGGAACTAAAAAGTATTAACAATGACTGCAATATAGTCCAAAAATATTGACTTCTGAATCAATAAAAAGTCTATCAATGAAAAAATCTAAACTTCAAAGCCATGAGGCTCCAAAGTTATACAGACGAATGGTCAACTTTCCAATAATATAATATTATAGAGAGTTTAAATAGAACTTTTAAGTTGTTAGTGAATGACAAGTTGTCCATTCACCTGTATGCAAGAGAATCATATCTTTATAGTTTGGATTTTCTATTTATAAACATAATCACCTTGTGTCTCTTTTATAGCTTTATGCTTATTTTAGTAATAAACTTCTGATTTAATTTCCCATCAGCTATTGTAATTATATTATGTTCAAGGGCATTACATTACATCAGGTAATGTAAAAGACATCTCATTAGAATAATAAAAGAATGCAAAAAAATATTAAATTTTTTGAACGCATTATTCTATACCAAAAATATTGATAAAAAAAAACATAAGACAGAACGCCAACAACCCTGAAGGATAAAGGCGAAGAACAAATAATAAATACATATTAATGTAGCAATTTAGGAGTTGAAAAGAAAACATAATGAACCAATCCATTCCAGGATTCGACTATATTTGATAGGGTTAATCTATCCAAACATTGACCTGGCCTGTTTTGATTATCAAAGAAAATAAACTTGTCAAAATTTAATAACCAAAATTTAAAAAAATATAATGTAATGTATAAAAAATAAAATGTATTTATTGATAACAAATAAAATTAAAATTTCACAATATCTGTTCATGGATTGATTGGGGTTATCAGTTTATTGATATCCGTCAAACGCCCGAACTCGCTCTCTAATCCCAACTGTTTCAGTCAGAAACAGGACTAAATTTCCTCAGTAGGTTACAATCCAACTTCAACAGTACAGCTATTCCTTGGTTTCCAAGCATTATTGGATAAGTTTCTAAAGATTAAAAAAATAATAATTATATGATCATTCCAGTAATAATGAAATAAAAAAATAGAAATGGAAGAAAATGAGTCTTAGAATATTTGTAATATTTTAAGAATAGAGAAAATATTTTTATACTGATAGTGAACATAGATTTATTATATTGCTTTTTCACCGACATCCTAGGCTAAACCTGGGGGAAACGTAGATGCCTAATACCGTTAATTTAATAGAATTAGGAATAAACTTGGAATGTTATCATGATAAAACCATCATCCATGTGTTATAATCGCTGATAAAAAACAAAACAAAAAACATTACGTCCTTATCATGTTCTGAACCCATCCCAATTTTATGAGAACTTTTATTTCTTGAATATTTATTTTTTAATTCTTAATGATGCTTTTTTTTTTTGTCGGTACTCCATATTTTTTTTTGTTTATATTTTTGTCAATACTTCAAAAAAATCAATAATTGACCTTTCATTTCGAAGATTATCTTCTCCTTCAGTTATATATATGTTTCGATAAGCAGATCTCTCAGAAATCTAGGAAAAACGTAATGAAGGAAATAAAATTTTATTTGGGAATAAATCAAAACGTATAAAACTCTGAATTCCTTCAAATGAATAAAAAAATTAGCATATTGCAATTGAATTGCTTATTTCTAAACTGAACCCAAATACAATGTTTTGGAAATCAAGACGAATATTTATTTATATTTAGAAACCATCTATGAATGTAATGGTGCAATTATTTTCAAAAACGAACTGCTACGGTTTGGTGTGTTTAAAATTTATTCGGGATGCTAAAAATTTAGAAAGATAAAATATATATATAAATCAATCTATCTGAATCATGTAATGTAATTATTTTAAATCGCACACGTAATGATTTAACTACAAACTTAATTAGTGGTAAATGATTTATTATTCGTAATTAGAAAGCAGAATAATAAGTCCTCACAAAAGGGATGACATAAAAGATGCTACGTTTTGGGTTGTTTAAAATTAATTCGGGCTGCCACTGGATAATTATTGATTATAAATACCCAGAAATGTATAATAAAAATTAATAATACAAAATTAGTAAAATAAATTTGAATTTATAATATATTTTGTCCATGATTAATTAATTGGATTTCTTTTCTCAAAGGCTGGTTTGTGTTTATCATGCTTTCTAATTACCTACATTACCTGTGATCATCATGGCATAAATGGGTGGCAGAATTAAAATAACTTTTACTAAAAAACTTAATTTATTTCTATGTTTAATAAAGAAAATATACAAATTATATTTACAAAAACAAAATAAGCGATTCAATGAATTTACGAAGGCATGATTTTAGATGGACTGTTTTGAAAATTATATTGCCATGAAATATTCTAACATTGGTAAATTTATTGTAGGGAATAAAACTTGTCTATTGTATATGACGGTGAAGTTGGTAGATTGCTTCACTGCATCTGCTAAGTTGAAATCATCTTGTCATGGTTCAAAGCTCTGCCAGGATCATCATGGTCTATTTAGGGCCAAGGCTTCAGTCCCCAAGCCGGAAGAAAACACAAGACCCATCCTCAAGGCCGGAACTCAACATAAGACCTTTCCTTCAGGCCGGAGATCAACAGAAGACTTCTTTTCCTACTTCCAGAGAGATTAGAAATATTCAGGGTGGGGCAAGAATGGTTCTCATTGGTTCTTAACTTCACCCTATTATTCCACAATAACTGGTAACACCCTAAAAGGAACCAGTTACTTAGCCAGGAACCAGTTACTAGTTTTTACTCTGAGCCATCCCCAGGGTCCAGGTATAGCTCGGTCCTTATCTACCTGTTCTCCTTCTCCCTTGACGCTGTTTTTGTTGTTAGAAGTCGATTTCATTCAAGTTGTCATAATAATTTCGTCATAATATAAAATTGTCAACTTGTCATAAGATAAAACTTATTTGCTATGTTCAATTCATAAAAGAACCTAAAATAATTGGTGTCAAAATATGTTTATTGCAAAAGCCTTTTTTTCAAGGAATGTAATGATACTTGCATTGCAATACGTGCATTGCAATTTGATTGAAAAAATCATCAATAGTTTTTTTTAACAGGTTTATTTGAATGGAAATTAAGAACAAAATTATTTTATTTTAAACAAAAAATAAATATACAAACAGACCCATATTTATACTCTAATGTTTTTTTTTTAAATAATCAAAGATATTCGGAAATATGTGTTACAAATAAATATGTGTTGTGTTCTGAATAAATTCTTAATTCATATTTTTAAGAATTACTGTTTTTTAATATTACAATTGAAATAGAATTTTTTTTTCGTTTACTGAAAAGTTGTGAATAATTATTAGGGTTCGCTTTGGAAATAAACGATTCAATAGTTATAAATCATTTGGTTTATTTTTTGTACTACTCCCTCCCCCCTCTGTATGCCCGATTAAACAATCATTTATTTAATTTTTGATACACATAAAGAGCTCAAAAACAAATCAGTTTATCACACAAGAATTATTTGACAAATAATGCGTTGCTCTTTGTATACAGTAGTGTTTTAGTTAAGCCACCATATTAGATTTATTTTATTTTTTTATTTTATGAGGGTTGGTCTTATTTTTGTTCTACTTCCTGGCGAGTTTCTCACTAAATGGAATTCTTACCAAGTGTTGTTGAGTCTAACGGTTCCAGGTACAAATGGAATTCTTGATTGTGGAGTCATGAAGTTTTTGTAAACTTTGTTTTTAGCGAATCTTTAGACCTCTTCCACCTTTAAAGCCCGAAAACTGTGAAGTCGCTAAACCTTAACTTTACAAATTATGGTATAACTTTTTTTACTTTTGAAAGTGTTAATGGTGTTTTTAGGTAAGTACCATAAACTCAATCTTCATATGCATGACATAGAAATATTCCCAGTATATATTTCAGAAAAAAAAAAAATATAATGCCGTCCGCGCATTTTCTCCGATACTACTGGACCGATTTTTTTCAAATTTGGATATAAAGTCGAAGGTCACCCAAAGATGACCCTCCTATATCTGCATTACTATCCGCCTTTTCCTTTCAACATGGCGGCTGAAAAACCCATATGCTATAGACTGGAACGCCTAAAGGAATGTACCGATTTCAATGAAACTTGGCTAAAGTCTTCTTCTTGGTGGCCTTTAAATGTAGTTATATAATATACTTTAACGAAAAGAAATAACATTTAGAAATGATTTTACTCATCGTCCCATCATTTCTTGAAACTTCGAATGAATCAAACCAATACATGCATGCTTAAGTTATGTAAAATCTAACAAGTGAAATAACATTAAAAAACTTTTTTTGAGGTTTTTATGTTACGTTCCAAATGAAAGCCCTTACAATAAGCCTTAACATGAGATATCCCGCCCCAACAGTTGTAAATCCATAAATATTGTTGTGATGAAAAATGAGACTGCTGAAATGAAAAGAGACTGTTTCGGCTATACTCAAAAATCTATATTAAACAAAAACTAATCAAGAATAAAACGATAAAAAATATATTTCTTTATTTGAAAAACAACGATACCAGAAGAAATTTTGAAAATCGGAGAAATAAATGCCAAGGCCTCTAGTGATTGATGAAATTAGTGAGAATCAAAATTAAGTATTTACAAGAAAAAGATTTAAAAAAAAAAATGTCATATGATACAAAATTCGATTCGGGTTATTAAATATTGGGTGAATCACCAGGAGAAAAAACTACAAAATAATATAATAAATTCAGTAATTTTCGTAATAATATATTGATAAGTAATCATTAAGTAAATAGTTTTTACAATTTTGAAAAATTTACCTTATATAAATTTTTTTAATGACTTAAAAGAGGTGAAAAGGTCACTTTCCTGCTGTAATTTTCCTTCTCACCCTCTTATTCCTCATTAATTTGTTTAGCAAAGACTGGGTTAAAGAGTACTCCAGTAAAGGGCCATTAATAATTAAAGTATTTTTCAGGTATTAATGAGTTTTTTTTTAAATAACCTTGTATCATTGGCATTAACGGTAATTGGATAAATAGCAAGCCTTCATGAAGGCGTTCTAGTTTTCTTTAGCTTTAAATTGGTTGTGAAAGCGCATTTTAGTTATAATTAGCCCAAGTTATGCAAACATCATTGTGGGTGTTTTTTCTTAAACACTACTCTTTTAATTCTAATATTTTTTTTCTCAGCTGGCTTTAGTACCAGTGACGCGGTTGAGAGAGTAGCGCAGGGTTCTCCTGGAGTTCCCTCGCCTGATTGTATATAAGTATGCATGTGTTTTTTTTTGGCTTAGTTTTAATTTTCTAATTTTTTAGGTTATTTTATTTTATTATCTATTTTATATACGTTTGTTTATTATTTTGTTTCTATTTATTTTATTTTATTTGTTGTAGATATAGTGTGAATGTCATCCTGCCTCACTATAACCAATGTCCAAGAGACAGATTGTTGTAATACTCAATAAAGAAATTTAAAAAAAATATATATTTTTCAAAAGCAACAGTGTTTTCGAACGTTTTTGCCTTATTTGTGCTAAAATGGGAAATTCGGTGCATTTATTTATTCATTTTTTGTTGTGCAGGATCATTGGCAACACCTTCAAATTAAACGCTTATAAAATGTTTTTCTTTTTTACGGCTTTTCTTCTTTTAGCTTTTGTGTCATATTTAAATTTTTCCTTATAGTTTTATATGTAGGGTAGTAGTATTGTATAACGTGTCTGTTATTTGGACGTTACGACTCCTGCAAGTAGGAGGTTAAATAGTAATAGGTTTTTAATAGTAATAAAAATAGGGTTAAATCCTATTAGTAAGTGGCTTTTAATTTTCTTTAATATAGACTGGTTTTGTTCCCATTTACTCTGTCAAATTTCCCATACAACGATTTATAAAAGAAACAACAACATATAAATATATAATTGATCCTACCGGAATCGTTCCTGAATTTCTTGCCATGTTGGTCGCTTGGACAGCTTGCTAATTTCCGGTGATCCCACAATGCGAAGGGATCCAGATAAACATAATTTATTCAATTTCCTCTCTTCGTGTCTACCAAATGTTTTTATTACTATCGCCAGTGTAGTTTTTGGTATGATAAATACCTAAGTGATATCGATATAGATGGTAATATGTTTGAACAGGTAGATGAATTTAGGTATCTAGGTTCGACGATAACTAGAAAAAACGAAATTGAAGAAGAGATTAAGGTTAGACTGAAGGTGGGAAATGCTTGTTATTTTTCTGTGACAAAACTACTTAGTTCGCGCCTCTTGTCCCGAAACTTAAAAATTAGAATCTATAAAACAATTATCTTGCCTACAGTTCTTTATGGATGCGAAACTTGGCCGCTTATATTAAGGGATGAGCAGCGTCTTAAGGTTTTTGAAAATAAAGTATTGCATAGAATATTCGGACCGAAGAAGGATGAGTTAACCGGAGAGTTCAGACGGTTACACAACGCCGAATTGCGTGAGCTGTATCCGGGTAATATAATTGAGGTAATTTCATCGCGGCGAATCAAATGGGCTTGTAAAGTTGTTGGACTTAGTAACGAGAGAATTCTTAAAAGGTTAATATTTGCTGTGCCGAATGGTAAGCGTCCGAGGGGTAGACCGAAGCGAAGGTGGGAAGATTGCATTAAAGCCGATCTGAAGGGACTGGGTTTGGACGGCGAACGGTTGAGGGAGGTGTGTAACAAGCGATTGGTGGTGTCGGCATCGAACCTTCGGGTTCGCTAAGCCTTATTATTATTATTATTATTAAATGCCTAAGTAGAATAATAAGTTATAACTAGTTGGCCCGTGTGAATAATTCGCAGAAAAAATTGTTTAGTGAAGAAATAGCAAGACAATATAGAAATAAGTAGATCCTATGTATTATGTGAGGAAGGAATTAATATTTTTTCCTTGGTCGATTGCAATATTCCATTTAACCAATTAGACCAAACTATTTGTACAAATTTCTTTGCTAGGACTATTTTTAAACTCTGATTTGAAAGATAATGGAATTAAAAAAGACAAAATATGCCGCAATCATGAGATTTACTTAAGTTATTTAAAAAAAAAAAAAAAAAAAAAAGAACAAACAAAAGCCTTTAAGAAATAATAAAGTTAATATATCAAACCGGAAAAAAAGGGTAGTAGACTATCCTACACCTAAATGCAATATCTTTAAAGAAGAAGACATCATTCAGTATACCAAAACTAAAGGATTGTATCTTTGTTAATAATTGTCCGATTTTTACAATTTTTATTTTGTTTTGTTGGCAATTTAGTAATTTTTATAATTATCGTGGGTGCATAGTTTTTGAGTTATTCTCAAATAAAGTCTTTTCCTTCATTTTTCCAGAAATTTCGGGGGATAGGACTATTTTACGCCTGTGAAGAAGAATATTTTTAAAATGAGTGGTCTCATCATTGGATTTGATGAAGAATTGACGAAGTTATGGCTTACCTTTTAGACACCTTTTAGAAATAATATATAGGATAATTTTAATGATAACCATTGCCAGTTATCTCACACATGGAATGATTTATCACCGCCAAGTTGCGGACTTGTGTTTTTACAATGTTCAGAGAGGATGTGGAGATGTTGATGGGTTGTACGGGGATCAAACCTTAAATATTCACGGGGGATTCATTTATTTTTATTAAACAACTAAACAAGCTTCTATGATTCTTTTAGACCAATAATCTCAAAATAAAGTTTAATTTCGGACAATTATTGTGTTTGTTTCAGAAGTGTAGTAAAAGACCCAATTTATAAGATAATGAAGAAGGTCCCATTTCTCTTATAGAAGCAGTTAACAAGGAGCTAAGTAGTAGTTCCTTTGACCCTTTACTTTTTCCTTTTTTTTTGCACAAGCAATTAATAAGAAAACTACGGCCCCTTTGATAGTTAAAGGCGTAACGAGATAAGTTAAAACGGGTTAGCCCAACGGATAAACACCTTCAGAGTAAAGTAGGTTACTCTACCCTGGAAACGGAACCCAGTCAAGGTAAACAGTTACATATTCATATATTCAGCTTCTCATCTACCGTCCGCCATCTCTTTAATATTCCATGACTGCAAAACAGTAGATGGGATTTTTATGGAACAGCACGTCCGACATTTTTAAACAAGAAGACTTCCATTAATATAAATTTTACATATAGTTAATTTGATGGATACGGTGAATAAGAAAAAAAAAATACAACAATGTCAATATAATATAAACCACGCGTCATTCCATTCAGGTTTCAATCAATGTTGGTAAGAAACTACTTGCAGGACACTTTTAACGGATTAATTCCTTATGGTTTGTTGTTCTGTATTGGAACATTTTCATTTAAATAGTCGAAATAGTAGTGAATAGTCGTTTAAATTTCAAATAATTTTTATCTTGAGAAATAAATACTTTATCCGCATGACTTGACTCTGAAATCAAGTCATATTCTTTGAGTCTAAGGATAAGAAAAAATGAGGATTTGGTCGGGGGATGCGGTCAAATAAATACTATCTTTTTAAAAAGTATTTACGCGGACGTTTCGACCTGACTTGACTAGTCTATCAACTGCTTCCTCTGCAGTACAACTGATGAAGACGTACAAAGTGGGTCGAAACGTCGGCGTAACAATTAAAATACTTTTTTAAAAACTAGTATTTATTTGACCGCACCCCCCTTACCAACTTCTTCTCATAGTATATCACGGTAAACCAACTCACCGATAAGGAAAAATATTTAAATAACCATTTGTTTCTCTTAATTTTGGCTTTAGAGGGGGAAAAACCTCAATTGTTACCATCACTCGTTTTTTGTGATTTCCTGTGAATTGGATTAATGTTTCACATCCCGCTGTAAAGTCCCGTCTCCTTTATGAAATCGTTAACTTTGTTGAGGCAATTGTGATCTTCCGTTATTATTACGCGGCCATTATTATGCTAGGATAGTCCTCGTTTATGTGGCTCTCTGTTAGTGCTATTTGACTTTGACATTTCCTGACATTTCGAAGCTGATTCTTTTGTCAAGACGCGACGGTGAGACACAGTGTCCTATTCGCAGACGAGTTATTACAACCTCGTTTACACTTATACTTCTTAACAGTTGCTTAAATCAATCTAAATTTATGATATTTTTTCATCCCATAACGACTTGCTCTAATACATTCTCATTGGCTATATCAACCCTCTTAATATCATACGGATAAAAGTATCAGTAATAGTTTCTTCTTTACTAACATTCGTTTTTCGAATTTGTCCCTTACAGTAACTCATGTATTTTTCCAATTTTCTGTATTTCTGATTGCCTCCTTTCGTTTTTACGATTTGTATCAATTTACAACACGCAATAAAATAAATCGACAAACAAATTGTAAATAAAAGTAAAATCGTTTTAATTCAAAAAATTAATCTAATTAAAAATTAAAGACAGAATATCCTCTATATTTCGATATACAGCGATTTTTATAATCATCACAATTTCCCTAATCAGCAATAATCTTAAATACGTATCAACTAACAAAAAAAAAAAATAGTATAACAATAAAGAAACAATAATTTGTTTTGAATTTTCCATAACGAACATAAATCAAAATCACAAATTGATTGGCTGAAATGATTAATGAAAAACTATTTATTTATTTTTTTTTATGAAACCAATTTAAGTTTATCTGTCTATATAATTTGCCAAGAATATAATTAATACATATGCCGATTTCTTTCAATTTTGATTTGGAGCTTTTAGTTAGTAATTTCAGAAATAAAATAGCAATTTTTGAAACATTAAAATGTAGATATTCTTTTTTTAGTATTACAACAATCTGTCACATGGACATTTGTTATAGTGAGGTTTTTTTGCGATTTAATAAAAAAAAAAAATATATATATATATTAGTTCTCTACGGAAAGTTGACATTCTTGTTGATTGGTTTACCTGTGATCCAAAGGTAAACAATTTTATATAATAATATCATTTGTAATTAAATAATATTTTCGTGTGTATGTTCAATATTAAGATAATTCATAATTGGCTGTAGATCTGAAAATAAGTTCCTTATCGAATGTAGAAAAACCCATGAAAAGTCCCTTAAATCTCATGTCCGCTTACATTCAAAATATGGTGGAAAAAAGACTCGATCTCAAAGCTGTATTCCATCGCAGACTATTTGAACTGGAAAGACTAGGAGCTATGCACCGTTTCATTTAACTGAAGGACTTACAGTTAGTAGCCATTTTTAATTGTAGATAAATCTCACCTCAGCTGACAACTTCGGTCTGTAGATGGAAAGCCGTTGGTTTCTATACACAAATTTAAATTAAAGTGGTGAAACTTGATGTTTCATTTATCGGAAGAACTGACGGCTGTAATTTTTATATGGTGTAAACGATGTTTTATCAGGTAAATATCGATGGAATCTAAAACTAGCATCCTTTCCGATTATATTAGTATTTTTGGAATTCAAGAACGATAGTTTTTGACGGAGATATAAGGAAAAAAAACAAAATAAAACAGATAGTGTTAGGTGGCTGTGACCCTCCATTTCGGATGGAAGCGGACATGTGATTTAAGGGGACTTTTCATGGTTTGTCCTATTTACGACAACTAACTTATACATACTCTGGTTTGCTTGGGTTTATTCGGGCGTAACACAGTTATGGCATCAACGACCGTTAGTTTATTTGGATTTATTCGTTAAATACCAATCTGAGTCCGAAAAAGCACTAAGCGAGAGATATTTCCAGATGCATTTGGTGGTTTGATGCGGGAACATGTAAGCTCCGATGATATGAGAAGATTTGGACTTCCCATATTCTACTAATGTTTTTAATTATATAAACATGGGAAAGTCCAAATCTTCTCAGATCTTCGTAGATTACAGGCTCTTCCAGCATCAGGCCATAGGGATCCAAGACCTGCTCCAGCACACTATGGCCACGAACTCCCGGAGATCATTCTAATGTAATATTTTTTTACTAAGCCTATTTTTGTTTCATGAAATTTACAACTGTATAAAAATTACTGTACATCCAGTAAACGTGATATAGAGAAGTAGAATGGCATGAAAAGACTTGTAGAGAATATACATTTTGGTATGACTCTAATTCTATGCCCACTAGCTTAGAAACTATTATAATTAAATATAATTGGATAATACTATATGGATACAATAGACTCATAAACGACGTGTGCATAGTTGACGTGCCCAACGAAGTAATCGAAGATAAAGAAAAAGTGCTGCTGGGTAAGGGATACTGGGTACGATTGAGACAATTTTTATTTAATCGTCCTCAAAATTGTTAGTATACCAATTAGATAGAAGGAAGGCGTTTTTTAATTATTAAAGTGTACTCTTGACTAGGTATAAATAGTATTATTTGGTTAGTAATGGATTATATTATATAAGTATATTAGAAAAATAGTAAAGAAAAATGTGATAACAGCCCTCACTCCAAGGATGGTGCTTGGGATCAGCAGTGACATTAAAAAAAATATAATGATCTGTAACTGTATACAGTAGTACCCCTACCCTCATGCTTATAAGGTCATTATTGACGACTGCATTAAATCTGCTTATTGTCGCATTCAAGAGAGGTCGGGTGTAAAGAGTGATAAAAAATTACTGTAGAAAAAAATTATATATACAAATAAGTAAATAAAATTGGTGGTGTGTATTTTCCACTTTTAATCAAAAGGTTACAGCTACTAATAATATAAATGCCAATTTACATTGGAAAACACGAAACTAAAAAGAAGACAGATTTGTCACTTTTTTATTTGTACTTTTTTTTTGTAGATATCAACATTTTCCCTCTAACCGGCACTAATATTTAGTAAGCTAGAAAGAAAAACTTGGCTCAAAGGGCTGACATCCTTTGAGTGTGCATATCAAACATATCAGAATATTATCATCTAAAGCACTCTTCATGTTTTTCCTATCGTCTAACAATTTTTGTAGCAGGTAAAGTTTTAGCGTTTATTAATTAATTTTATATAACTTAAAATAATTTTCTGCACATTTATATAAATCATATCAGTAGTTGAAATAAAAATCTTGTCGAAATAAAAAAAAAAATGTTAAAATGAAAATTTTACATTTAACAGTAATAATGAAACTTTTTCCATCTATAGCCCTCATTCCCAAAAAGTACTTTGATTTGATCAAAGTCAGATTTACTATTGGATTTAACGTTCTCATGTATTCCCATTAGGGACGATGTGAGCAGCCATCGTATCTATTAGTCAAATATTTCAGCCAGAGCGGAAAGGTAGAGATTTTTTTCTTGTGTTTGCCACAAGATATATTCCAACCCCCTCTCAGTCTTAATCGAATTCACGCACTGTTCGATAGTAAGTGCGTGGTACTTTAACTGGCTTGGCCATCACATTCAAGCTCAAGAAGCATTAAATACATTTAAATACATTTAAAAATTGTATTGAAATGAGCAGAATAATAAGTCAAGAAGTAGACTGTTCTTCTTGAGCTTGAATGTGATGGCCAAGCCAGTTTCAATACTTTTTAGTTAGATAAAAAGTATTGAAACTGGCTTGGCCATCACATTCAAGCTCAATAATAAGTCAAGAAGTAGACTGTTCTTCTTGAGCTTGAATGTGATGGCCAAGCCAGTTTCAATACTTTTTATGTAACTAAAAAGTATTGAAACTGGCTTGGCCATCACATTCAAGCTCAAGAAGAACAGTCTACTTCTTGACTTATTATTGAGCTTGAATGTGATGGCCAAGCCAGTTTCAATACTTTTTATCTAACTAAAAAGTATTGAAACTGGCTTGGCCATCACATTCAAGCTCAAGAAGAACAGTCTACTTCTTGACTTATTATTCTGCTCATTTCAATACAATTTTTCCTTTCGTGAATACAGTTGTATTTAGCGAATTCAAAAGAGGTAACAATATTTAAAAAGTAATCGATTTTTTGCGAATTGATAAAATTGTATTGTTTCTCCTATTAGGATACGAGAAACACAACAATTTTATATACCACTAATAATACATACGTATTTTCATAATTCTGTAAATTAAATAAAAATAATTTTTACGTGACTTAAATTTATGGATAATGAAGTCTTAGTAGACCAGGAAATTATTATATTTTCGACAAATGTAAATTTAATATGTGGGTAAAAAAAAAAAAAAAAAAAAAAAAAAAAAATATATATATATATATATATATATACACGTTTGGGTGAAAATTAGTACATGAAGAAAGAAGAAGTATCTGTGTTCAGTAGTATCTAAAAAATATAAAATTCTTCAAGAAATAAAAGCAACGTTAAGGCACTAACTTAAGGCACTTACTTTTAAAGAAAGAAAGAAACTAACTACCTATGTGAAATGGTGTTTAAGTTGTTCTTTAAGTACTATTAAATATAACTAGACGAACAATAATACTTTTAATGAAACATGGTTGTATTTTACCGTTTGGAGGGGGGAGGGCTTCAGCCCGAAATCCCTCCGTAGATCCGCCTGTAGGTTAAGTGCAAATTTACTTTTTTTTTTTTTTACCTGAGTCACAAAATTATTAATTCAGTTTTTAAAATACAGAAATCTGAATATAATAACAGTTGGAGTTTTAAATTATCTCTTATCTACTTTATTCAACTAGAAGGATGGTGTTAAAAATGGATTGATAGTAAACAAATTATTTACAACGTTTCAACGATAGATTAACATTCCGTTAGGTAAACAGATACGTAAATAAGATTCTAAAGTGTCGTTTTAGAGCTGATTTAGTAAATATTATGAGTTTTGTAGTAGGGAGTGTATAAGCAATGATTTTTCCTGGTTTTCACATAGAAATTGTTTTGTTCAGTTATCGTTAATTTTATTTATTAAAATAAATAGTATTCATACACCCAATATTGCATCTCGGTAGATTGCCGTTATTAAATCTTGCTAACATCCAGAGAAAATTTCAAAATATCTAAATTGCTATTATCTCCACAAGCAATTCCCTCAAAATAATATGGACATCACATACGTGTAACTTCAAAGTCGTTTGTGGTATCAGTAGACGGATTATCCACATCATTAGAGAGTGATGAACTTAACAGAAAGCTTCGCGTCCCGCTTGTCAAAAGGAGTTTAAAAGGAGAAACTATTTTTATTTTTAATTGTGAACACTTCATTAAAACTTTCCCTACTATGGTTAATATTACCATCAAAGGAATTTATAAAATATTACAGGAAAAATGTATTCGTTATTCAAAAAAAAAAAAAAAAAAAAAATTAAAAACATAACTTTATATAGTTATTTTTTCCATAAAGGAAAATTTATATTTTATTAAATCACACTTTGTTCTGATCTAATCAGTACCAATCATCATAGATAATTTTTTATTCGAATAATTTATTTAGTAATTTATTATTCATGAATATTTTTCCAATAAAAATGTTCAGGACTGATTTTTAATGTACAATCATAAAAAGACTAAACAAATACTCCTAAAATTATCAAATTTAGCCCCTGAATGATTCAGTTTACTTGCAACAATTTTACGATTTTATAACATTTTAAAAAAATCAAAAACAAACTTATCCAAACCAATTATTAAATTTTAATTGTAAGATATATAACATGCGTCTGTGTATATGAACATAGATATACTTTTCTTCTATCTATACACAATATTATGTCTTACGTACTTTAATGACAGTAATTTAGTTTTTATTTTAAATATTATATAAGTTTTTATCAGATTTTATCAACATTTATTTGATGATTCTATATTGAAAGAAATTCAACATGTATTCATATCAATATATGAAAATACAGTTATTTTGTCAATATAAGAAGGCCTTAGAAGCGTACATAAATAAAATAAAACAATACTAAATTGCTTTATTTTACATTTCGAATTCTAAAATGATGTCGGTAAGATTCTACCATCAAACTATTTGATTTTTTGAGTTGAATAAATATACACAAACGTTAAAAATATCTTGTTTAAATAAACCCTTTTAGATTTTTTCCCAAATATATATATATATATATATATATATACCTTATTTCGGTACTGTACCACAGTGAACTTTTGAATTGAAAATGTATAAAGGTATGTGATAGTATAATAAATCACTGATTTCATTTTTAATTTTTAAGCAATCGATTAAAAAAAATGAAGGGCATATTTGGATGTCATTTTTTAAGGAGAATATATACTTGTTATCCTTTTTAAAATATGAATAATGAATATAGTAAAGAATTTAAATGTACCATCTTATATGTGTGAAAATAATCCTGGAAACGTGAGCTAATGTTTATGAATTCAATACAAGTGAAGAACTAAAAGTTATTTAATATTGCTTTTAGTTTACTTTTGATTTAATCTTCCATAATAACTTAAAATATTATGAAAGATTATAGTTTACAAAACATGAACAATGAAAAACTTCTATTAATCTAGACTATCTCCACTAAATTATTAAAACATCACTTGCCAACAGTTTTGCCTGGCTTTTAATTATCTTTTATTATCTCTTTTCAATGATAATAAAATTTTAATATGATTTATGCAACAATGCATGTCATACAATTTCACTTTACATAGATTTGTATACTTTTTTAAAAGCCTCTTATGTACGCAACTTTACTCATTATATACAATTGATTGTTAACTTATTGAGTCCTCCGTTAAATTTCCATTATTCAGTGTTGTATTTATTTTTCCGAGAAAATTAATGCTGTTCTGATATTTTAGAATTTCCTCTACGTCATTTTTGGAGGGACTGACTTATATCGTCCTGGTGGGGATGGTCAAGGAGAGAAGGGTTTTTCTTCTATTATTTTGCAATGGTGTTTTATTTTATCTGGTTTATGATTTAGGTATGTTTGTGTTCTTTTTATTTATTTATTTTGTACTTATTTATTATATATATTATTGTTATTATTGTACACAGAGTGTGAATGTGATCTCTGAACACTATTATGAATTGTTCTTTGAGACAGATTATAATATTTTCAATAAACAATAAAACAAAATTATGATTTGTATATTGTTTATTGCATTTGCCTGAAAGGTGATTATACTGTCCACATCTGTCTGGTTGTTAAGGGAACTCTTCAAATTTTTAGTTATATATATTGACTCTATAATTTTTCTTTTGTTGCTACTATTTTCCTTATATATTATTTTAGCATTTTTACAACCAAATTGATGTTTATTGTGTTGTTTCTACAAATCTATGTTTAGTGAAACTGTATGGCATGGATCGTAAGATTAGATAATTATGTGAAATATAAATTTTTGTAAATGTAAATGTAATCTAACAATGACATTGAAATTTTTCCAGACTTGAAAATGGCCCTACTCATGGTCGAAATGTTGTCGAAATAAAATAATTAATAAATAAAATGTTGGTGAATAATGGCCTAATTTATATAGAAAATAAAATATTTATGAACTATAAATGAAAAGAAAATTCATCGAAATCAAGACAGTTATCTCCGAAATGAAATAATTTGTAAAGGCCGAAGTAGCAAAAATGGGTTCAAATATATTTTATAGAGAAACAATTGAGATTTGTATTTTGCACCTCTATAAACTCTCTCTTTTATTTTAATCGAAAAATAAACATTTTTTATCTCAAATATTCGTCAAGTCAGGAGTCTTCAATTTTAAATCGCACAATCTTTTATGACGGTGAAACATATCACTTTTATAACTACGCGAAAAACATGGCCGCCATGTAAAATACACGAAATTAAATAAACCGGAACTCCGTAAACATATTAGAACTAAAGATATAAAATAAAACTCATGAGGAGTTTTATTTTATATCTTCTTATATTTATATCTTCTTATATAATTTATTCAAAAAAAGTAACGACTAATTCATTTTTTTATTTCCATATATCTCAAAAAGTACACAAATGGTACTGCACAATTTTCTTTTGTGAGTACATATAAAATTGATTGTACTAAAATATAAGAGTAGAAAAAAAAGCTGTTGCAGTGCGCGCATCACACAACTTTCACTTACCACCCTCTTCTCAACAGAAATATGTATTTTCAGAAAAAGGTAAGTGAAAGTAAAAATTATAAATGATATATTGGTTTGTATTTCATTGTGGATATTTTTATTTGTTTAAGTACCCTTATGTATACAAATCTTCCTTATCAAGGCGTTAATTTATTGTGTTATTGAAGAGCAATAACTCAGTTTGTTGTTGTTGTTTTTTGGATTTATTTAGCCGTAAAATATTGAGGTGATCAGTTTAGTTTTGTTTTTCGCTGAAGTATAGATATTTAGACTTTAAATTTTGTTTAACAAATTATTAAATTTAAAAAAACAATGCTAACTGGACTGTGTCTTCATCATTTTTAAGGATGTGGACCATCCTCAGGTCTATCAATTGGAAATCTAGACAAGAACTCTCGAATTCCTGACAGTTTTGTTTTATCCTTATAATTTATCAGTCGACTATTTGCTCATCTCTTAGGAGTTATCAATTATTGAGTTAACGATGGGAAAATAAATTCTATAGACGTGAATAGAAAGTGAAATAGTTCCGCGTAGACCAGATCCTATATTTATTTGAAAGCTTACTAAATTTTCTCAATGAATTAAAAAAAATATATCGATATCGAGCGATGTACGATAATTATTAATAACTATTAATTGCATGGGTGATAAATATTCAGTACGTCATTTTAAAGGTTTTTATTGGTGCCGAAGTTTCAACCCAATCAAGCGGGTCATCATCAGAGCATGTTTCAATCACTATTTATTATTTTCTGACTATTTATTACCCAATATATGTGGACGACCACAGGTGGATCTACAAGGGGGGGGGGAGGAGGGAGAGAGCTTTCGGGCTGAAACCTCCCAAAATGGCAAAATGTAACCATATTTCATGGGAACAAATTATCTCTTAAAGTATTATTGTTCGTGCAATCACATTTAACAGGACTTCAAGAATCACTTAAACACCATATTATATAGGTAGTTAGTATATTTCTTTTTTTTCCAAAGTAATTATCGTTGTATACATGAAAAAAAAGTTTTAGGACAGAAGTCCTTCCCTCTCCCCACAAAATTAAATCCTGAATCCGCTTGTGTGGGCGACTAATAGCATTTTTTAATTGCATTTTTATTTTTAAATTTTCTTCGGTTATTTATTTTAGGAGAGCTCTGTTTTGACTAATTTATATTTGAAATGTTGACTAATAATATAAAAACAATATTGAATAAAATAGTTTGTACCAATCGAAGGAGCAAAGCGGTTTCAAATATTTTTCAATGGGGATGCTTCACACGTGAAAAAACTTTCAAATACAAATTTTCTTAGCAATCAAAAAATAAAAATTTTTGGTTTAAAATTTTCGCCGAGTGAGCAAACTGGCTTCAAATATTTTATTAAAAAAGGTAACGACGAATTCATTTTTTCATTTGCATATATCTCAAAAAGTACACAAATGGCACTGCACAATTTTCTTTTGTGAGTACATATTTTTTTTTTTTTTTTTTATTATTTCAATGAAATTTACAACTGTATTACATAGAGAATACAATAAGTAAATGAGAAATTTGTAACATGGCATGTACAACATGAAGAGAAACTACCCATTGGTAGAACTCAAATTGAGTACATATAAAATTGATTGTGCTAAAATATAAGAGTAGAAAAAAAAAAACCTGGTGCAGTGCGCGCAACACACACCTTTCACTTACCACCCACTTCTTAACAGAAATATGTATTTTCATACAAAGAGAAAGTGAAAGAAAAAATCATAAATGCTATATTGATTTATATTTCATTGTGGATATTTTTATTTGTCTAAGTACCCTTATGTATACAAATCTTAATATTTATATCGCTGTATTCTGTACAATTAAATATTAAATACTACCAACAGTAGTATTTATGAAAACCCCATATGTATTTTTAGAAATATTGTCGCAATCTTTATTATATTAAACTCATGTTACGTTTGGAAGCGTGTTCTAATCTTTCGGCCGAGCTCGGGTGCGCTCGTATTTTTTTTTTTGTTCCTCAATTATAAATATTCTCCGTTACGATCACTTATTTCTCCTTTAGTTAATTATCAAATTATTTCATATATTATATTTAACTATCTATATAAAATGGTCAATAGTTCTAAATAAAAAAAATTAAATGAAGGTACTTTAGGGATATTCAAAATTATCCATTTAAGCCCTGTTAGTGAACATCAATAAAAATAAAACATACATTTCATTTTAAAATGCTTAAGTTTACACTGATATAATGGATTTAATCAAAATCGTTAGAGCCGTTTTCGAGAAAATCGTAAAAAAGTTTTTAGTCAACGATATAAAATGCCACTTCCGGATATCCGATTTTGAAGAAAAAGTTGCTGTAACATTCCAAGCATATAAAAACCTTAAATATGCAATTTCAACTTTTCGTTTTTGAGCTATACTGTTAAAACACACACTGAGAGATCATTTTGCGGAACTTGGTTATTTCGAGCCAGGGCACCTCAAAACATGTATTTTCGTTGAAAACCGAAATTCGAAAATTTTCACGATCACAATACTTTCCCTTACTGTATATTTCATGTATAGCTAAGTGAAAGTCAAAATGTTAGAAAAATGCAATTTCATTTATATTTTTCTCAAATGTTCAATAATGATTATGTTCTAATTTCGACCACTGTGGGGATGAGGGGACTAGTATTACTAATTCAGTAATTATAGTCAAATTAATCAAAATAATAAATAGATATTATTTGATTTGGACATAGGAGAAGTTTTTCTGGGTAATTTTTGTTTTCAAAAATTGATCACAGTTTAATTTAATGTTTAATCCCTAACATGATACTTGGTAGCTTATATTGACCCGATCCGCCCATATTTCTTATGAAGAGATAACAATCCGACACGATTGTTTTTCTTGGCACAGCCTTTCTGTTTATCTTCCGACCGATCGGAAAAGGAGGAGCTAACATTAACCACTTCCCCGACGAGCTCGAAAATACGGTAACAGAAAGCGATTCCGAAAGCTTTATTAATGATGAATTGAGGGAGGCCTCAGCTTAGGTCCCCATCCATCATCCTAACTTGTATTATATTATTCCCATTTTTTTTTTGTCGTCACTAAACGGTTTATTCAGAGGAAGGGAGGAAGACACGAAAATAGACATTTTTTTTATTTATTTTTTTCCATAGTACATTTTCATCCGTTTCTTCATGTCAACGACATTACATTGAGATTCTGGTGTCATCTCAAAATGTCTAAATTTTTCCTAACCGTAGATTATATATTACTAAAGTCTTCACAACACACACATAAAGACGGTAGTTAATGAAACCCACGGAATGGTCTACTTAGACCATATTATTACGGCAGCATTTTTCTCTCTATATATACTAAGGTGTGTGCTTTATACTACACGATAGAAGTGAAACCATAACATCAACAAGGAGAGATTAATAATATGTAAGGTACTTGTCCATTAGCCGGGCGGGACGTACTGTTATCTGCCAATGTTTATAACCTCAACACTGATAATTTTGAAAAGGTACTGATAAGCCTTCTCGCAATTCCTATCTTCGTATTCATATTTATTGGATTATATTCGTATTATTGAAATTGTAAACAAAAACAAATGTAATAATACAAAAATACTTTTATTTTACGAGATATATATTAAATTAATATATGCATATATATGTGTGTGTGTGTGTGTGTAGGAAATGTGATAATTCCCACAACAATCAGAAAACACTTTAATTTTACATATTTAAGCCATAAAACATATATAAGGCATGAAATGGACAAAAATAAATGTAATAATAAAAGAAATGAAATAATAAAAAAACACTTATACAACATAATGAATGTAACAGTATCCATAATTTGACGAAAATAATACAAACGGGCCAAAAGTAAATAATTTAATAACTGAATGTAATAAGTGAAATAACTGAATAAACAATGTAATAACTGAAAGGTTTGGCGAGATAAGAAGAGGGATGTTATGTGACGTAACGTTATAGATAACATAGACAACAAGGGAGGTTTCGTCCCGCCCGGCTAATGGACAAATACCATATGAAATATAAATAATAGCTGATTACAAAGAGGATGAAATGCTGAATATTTCTCCGGCTTACAGTAAACAGGTCCGATTTTTAGTATCTGAAATATTGTAATCCATTTGTTCCTCTAAGCTCGTCATCATTTGGTTTTCGACAGTATTTTTTCTTTTCGCCTCCCTAATACGGCGTCACTAGTGTTGCCCAAATGCGAAACCGAGACGAGTCTTGGTCTTACAAACTCAGTCTTGCTCTTGGTCTTGGTCTTGCGCAAGAAACTCGCAACAGTCTTGCAGTTATTTATTAGCTTATTACTATAGAGACATTATTGTATTTTTTTAGATAGGAGAAACCTAGCTAAGCCCGAATTAATATTTAGAAGAGTTAAATGCAAAAGTATATTAGTTATATCAATTCTTTACACACGGTAACTAAAATGATATTAGTATTTTGTAACAATTTTTATTCAAAAAATCGATTTTTGTTTACCAGTCTCGGTATTGGAATTTGGCGATCTTAGTCTTGGTCTTGCAAAGTGCAAGACCAAGACTGACTTCGGGCAACACTCTAGGCGTCACGTTGAGATACAATTATAAATTGAAGCTTATTACAGAGAAGATGAAATGCTGAACGATTTCCTATCTTACAGTACGTAGGTCTGATTTTTAAGTTTCTGAGATATTTTAATCTACATGTAAAACATTTGAATTAGTCGGCTCTAGCAACTTGAAATTTGAAATTTTCACTTCATACAGGAAATGGAAGAGGGATTAAAAATTAAACGTAAAATATTTTAATCCTTTTTACCTACATAAACCAAGTAAATTAAAAATAATGTGACAAACAAATTTTCAGAACTAAATTATCTAAGTAATACAACCTTTACAAAGAGCAGTTGTAGATGAGTGGATTAAAAAAAAAAAAAAGTAACTAATTAATAATATTAACAAAATAATAAAATACAGGTAAATTAAAAAAATATTTAAATATCTTATCAAAATTAACACATAGAAAACTAAATATAATAAAAATATGCAATGTAAAAGTATTAAAAATAAATAATTATGTGTGTAAAATAAATTGTTCTTAAAAGAAGATCGGTAATGGTTGTATATAAAAACTAACTCACATAATGAATAAAATAAAAAATACAAAAATAGATTAGTAAGCGACAAGTTCTGCATTATTATAAATTAAAGAATTTCTAACTCCATTTCTGAAAAATTAATCCACCGTTAGATATTTTTATAACAAGAAAATGGTCATTATGCATTCAGTATACTTCAAATTATCGACTTGTATTCACCAGACCTGTGTTCTAAGTAGTGAAATCTGAAGGCAGCATTAAGTAATTCAGCAATTATTGGTTGTTAATTGATAATTAACCAATGATAGTAATATGGAATTTAATATTCAGTTCTGCATTTTAATTTTTTTTTTATTACTTGATTGAGATGCAATAATATAAATTCATCATCAACTACACAATATCAAATTCTATTAATTTCAGCTGAGTATACTGGTTCATAGACTATTTGGTTTTTATTTCAAAAACTGCATGCGGGCAAAGTATGTAATGGTATAAATAATCCGCGATTTCGGAATAAAGTATATTATATAAATAAATAACAGTGTTGATTGTAGCGAATCTAATGACGATAATCACAACAAAACGACCTGGCTGGCAAGACATCAGCAGAAGTAAAAACGAGTGCTGCAAAAAGAGCGTAATGGAACACAGTTGTCGAAGCCCCACACTCTACCAGGAGTCAACGGTGATAATATTATAAATATTGAAATATCGAAAATAAATAGCGAATACTTTAGAGTTATGCATTATTCGGATAATAGGTTACCCAAAATAATAGCAAAAGAAATAATTAAAAAAGAAATAGGCTGGTATAAACACAAATAAATGGAACGTGCCTTTTCAGAAAGTAAGACAATAACCTGACAATAGAATTAGAAAATAGGTTCAAAAAGCAAAGCAAAAAATTCAAATAAAACTAATATATACAAAGAAATGAATCATGATATATCAGGAAATAACTATTCCAATAAGAAATACAATGAAACAATAATAAGATGGATATTTAAGGCCAGAGGAGAATTAACAAAATTAAACTGTAGGGTATATTACGAAACAAATAATAAATTATGTTCATTATGTAATATGAATGAAATAGAAAATATCGTGCATTTCCTTGGTGCATGTCCTGTTCTGGCGGAACTTATGCCAAGAATTTAATTGCTAATTGATGAATAATGTTTAAGCCGAAAAAACATTATCTAAGTTATTTATCTAATTATATTAAAAATTTGTATGTATTTATATATTAAAATTTTAATGAAGAGAAGAATAGTTGGGGTGCTCAGTCAAAAAAGGAAGGCAAAAAATAAATTATAATATTTATTTTCTACATATGCCGACGTTTCGACCTAAAGTTCAGGCCTTCATCAGGGCTTTCTCCTTAAGTGTCAAGGGGAGAATGGTTCTTTCTCCTTAAGTGTCAAAGGAGAAAGCCCTGATGAAGGCCTGAACTTCAGGTCGAAACGTCGGCATATGTAGAAAATAAAATTTATTTTTTGCCTTCCTTTTTTTGACTGAGCATCCCAACTATTTTTCTCTTCATTATCCACGACAGTCAACCAATTACCAATTATTAAAATTTTATTGTGTATTTATAATTGTGATATTAAGATATGATATATTTTGTTTCTGTATTTATTAGCATTTACATTGTATTTATTAACATTAAAATGGTAGGTCTTAGTTTATATTATTGTATCAATAATAGTTTCTTTGCCAAGGTCAGCCTCCGGCTGACGGTTTCGAGAACCAAGCCGTAAATATTTTTTATTGAGCTTGGATACTTTTGTTGTTTGTTATAATTTGTATAAATACTCATTAAAAAATTCATTCATTCAATATTATAAATATCCGAGGGGCTTTGATTATAAGTAAATGATTATGTAATATGTAATTACCTAGCTCTTCAGGAAAATATCTCTTTGTTCAAGTAGTAATATTCAGTATTATATTGAATATCAAATGATTGATAGTGACTTAGTACTGCTTCATAACATCTTCACGTGTAGTAACCTAAATGAGAAACAACAAGTCTCCCAAGACAACTGTAGCCCTAGGGTATACCTAGTAGAAATTTGCGATATAAATATATATTCATATTTACGTTTCAATATCGCCCAATATCGTATCGAAACAAAGGGTTTGATATTATCGTAACATCGAAACAAAAGACAAAATCGGATTTCGATATTTCTTTTTTCGTTAACGTTATAAACCTAAATCAATATGATATTTAAAAAACATAAAATGATGGTATTAACATATGCCAACCCTTAAATCAGGTGTGCCCATTCTCCTACAAGGTCAATACCGCAAAAACCTGCTTATTCTCCTCCCAAGATATTTCATTGCACAGTTTTCTTAAAAACAGAGAAAGAGAAAGTATAATTATAAATATCATCTTCAATAAGATTTGTTGCGATCTGCTTCATGTTTTCTCCTTGTCTCTTAGTATGAAACTTAACATTCCGAAAAACTCCGTTGAAATGTGCCCCTCTCAAAGATGCACAAACCTATATAAATATCAATTATATATATACATATATGTATTCAATTACAACAATCACTGTATTTCGACAATTTTCGATAATTCATCAATGTTCTAAGCAATTTAAGGATATGAAAAATCACTTAATGAATTTTTTGTTTTATCATACCGATTATATATTTTCATTGGGATATTGATATCCGTCCTTCGATATCGATATTTTTGTTCTTTTATTATACTAATTTAGATATCAAAGTCCGACATAGTTATCGGAACTTGCCCGATATCACAACAACCCTACGTGGGCCTTAGGGGGCTTTGTACAAGAATTGCCATTTGAAACCGGGTATTAATCTCCCAGTCAATCCGACAAATTGCTAAAGTCGATTTAAAACCACCTTTTTTTCTATGAATTTTATTCAATGAAGTCAATAATAGTACAAATTTTAGGCATAAAAATTATTTGATACCGAGCATCAAAATATATCGCTAATGGGGAGTGCTAGTAGTATAAATAGGTATGCCTGCGTCTAAGATGTTTATTTTCATTACTTTTTTTTTTTTTTTTTAAGATAATTTTAATTCTATTTTATTCATTTATTTTCATTCTATTATTTATATTTTCTTTCTTTACTATGATATTTTATTTTGTTCTTTTGTACCTTTATATTATTTGAAGTTAGCTTATTTTATTATTATCTTTTTGAATTTGTAAATATGGTTTGAATGTGCTCTCAGAACTCTATTATAAATGTCCTTTATTGAGACAGATTGTAATATTTATCAATAAACAAATAAATAAAAAAAAATAAAAATAAAATGGGCAGTGCAAAAAGGATCCACATTTCACTATTATATTTCCTGAAGATTCTCATCCATGTTGGACCATATCATTATTGAAAAATTCTTAAGAAATAAAAATTCTTATAAAAAATAAAAACATATTTTTATTCCTTTGTCTTCTTAAGACTGTGAGCGTTGGACTTAATATTTCACAAGTAAACAAAACAATCAGCAGCAGGATAGATGCGTACTTTACGACGATCCACGAGAAAGATAAGAAAAGATTGAGTACAGGGTCAGGTCATACGCAGTTCTCTGGACATTACGTCCGTCCCCAAAGGTATAAAAGCCCCCGGCCAAAATAAAGTAAGATAGACATCAGACCGTGGACTTGGTCGAGTAGATTCCATCGCGTCAACCTTGACGAAAATCAGATTAAGTGAGTAAATATTATTGCCAAGGTTCTTATAATGGACTTTTAGTACCACAGAAAAAAATAATCAGAAAGATCAAGCGTTTTAATTTGAATCGTTTTTTCACAAGTAAAATTTGTAATCCAAAAATATATTTAATTTTTGTAATACTTAAATTATTATATAAATAACAAAAGTTCTATTGGAATAAATATTTTATTGAATTTATAGAAGTTTTACTTCGGCGATCGGATCTGTCTAACGTAAACTATAACACCTATTACTGTTTTATAGTCGCGAGGGATATATTCGCGTCTTTGTGGCCATTGTTATTGCTTGTTAAATAAAGAATGGAGATTTAATTTGTAAATTGGAATTACTAGAATTGAATAAACTAATAAAAGGGTAAAATAAATTGTAATCTAATATTTTTTTAAAAATCTTATTTTATTGAGAAAAATAAATTTTGCCTCAATCGAGGGCATTGAGTATTTCAGATGTGAGAAACTCATTCATACAATATATACAATTACAAAAATAGTATAAATTATAACAAAAATAAGAGAAAGCAAGTTCTACAACCTAATTATCCTAGACGCACTAATCTAATTGTCATATATATATATATATATATATATATATATATATATATATATATATATATATATACATATTCCAAGATTTTTTTATGGAAACTATTACTGAAAAAATACTTTATTTAAGTAATTCCAATTGCTTCAGAGTAAACTAGAAAAAAATTACTTTAGTTTAAAATGAAATCTGTCATTGATAAAACCATTCAAAGAGAATTTTTGAGTGGCCAAACTATGTAAAGTTCTGCTTTAAAAAAAAATATCAGTTATTATTCGCGATTTTTTGATTTACCTAAAACTATACTTAAGATATCCCACTTAACCTTCTCGTTTAATGAGCCTGAAGTTTTTACTGAGTATGTGGAGGTTTAACTACGAAATAAGTTGAGATTTGCCTTAAGTTGTGTAAAAAAAAAATGAGGTGTTTGATACCCTATTACCTAAAAAAAAGTATCCGCGTTTTCAGTAAACATGACTACAATAAACTTTTGCACATTTAGTTTATTTATTTCCCACCATGTGGAATGTATTGTAATAAACATAAATATAAATTTTATAAAAAAAATAATTAAAAATAATGATTTTTCAGATATTTATCATCTAAAGCGATGATGAAACCGTGAAATTAAGATATCCATTATAGAAGTTGATCCGTAGTTATATGTGACCAACGAGATATACTTAATCCTCTGATTTATTTAATACTAATACGAATACTGAGTAAAAAATCATTTTAGATGATAAATTTTCGAAATAGCATTATTTTTAATTTTAATTTTTTTTTTGTCTAGTTTAGTATGAAACAATCATTGAATAACTTAAAATATACTAATATTTTTAGAACTGTTTATGGTAAATAGCACAGTTTTTTTATCGTTATTCGGTCTAGTAATGTTTTGGAAATCATTAATTTTCCTTTATATTTATCTATTTATTGGTTTTACTGGATACATGCTATACTTTTCTGGCTTATAATCTTTTTAAAATTATTGTATTTTTTAAACCTTAAGATCATTTTAATAATAATAATAATATAAGCTTCTTCTATCTCTCAGAAGTGCTACAAAGGTTCATTGCACGCGTTAGTATTCATCATTACTTATCAACGTGACAATTCTAACGGCAACATTTTCGGAAGGCTGCACAGGCGGATCTAAGGGGGAGGGGGACTTTCGGGCTGAAGCCCCTACTCTCCCCTAAAATGGTAAAATATAACCATATTTTAAGGAAAAAAGACATTTAAAAAAAATAGAATACTGTCTCTCAAAGTATTCTTATTCGGCTAATTAAATTTAATAGGACTTCAAGAATCATTAAACACCATTCAAAAGGTAGTTCATTTCTTTTTTCTTTTTTTAAAACTAATTATTGTTTTATATATACATAAAAATATGAAGAAAAAAAACTTTCGGGCTGAAGCCTCCCTCTCAAATATAAATCTTAGACCTGCTAATGGAAGGCAGTATAGGACCTCCGTACTTCCTTGGGCCGACAAAAGAAAAAAAAAAATCATTATCGGAATACACCAATTTCTACATGGCAATGGGAATCTGAAATGTGCCTCACAGACTATGAAAAATTATTTATCAAAATTATATGACTAGTGAAACGATATATGAAAAAATATATATGAAAAAATAAAAACGATGGAAATGCCGGCACAATCATATATGGTGTCTCCTGTATATTTTAGATAATAGTTCAAATGAATTTGAAACTATTAATTCACACTGAATATTTAATAGTTGACCGTTGCATTATAAAGAAAGGAGAACGAGATTAATTCTATTTTATATGTATATGTATATATTTATAATTTATTATTTCATAGAAATAGTATTTTTCCCTTTCATCCATCCATATCTTCAAATTCAGCGAAATTCCCCAATACCTACCCTTACCTACCTTGTTTTCCAGTTCTAAGTGAAACTCCTAGCTGACCCGACCTGTAAGTCTCTAATTTTATATACTTATTTATTTTTGGTTTTCTTTTTTCTTTTCTTTCTACACATTCCTATATGTCTATTATTTCATATTATATCCCTTTTCCTTCTGTTTCAACCTCTCCTCTAAATCTGTAGAAGTACATTCACATTTGCATATACTATATATATACACTACAACAATTGTTACCATCTATTTATTTCAGTTTAGGATCTTGTTACTTAGCTTGCTCTGTTTATATTTTAATGTACTTACTGTTTATAATTTCAATTAGCTTATTCACATTGTTTATAATTTTTTGTCTAAATATTATATAACTTCCACAATTCTGTATTTTTTTTTTATCTTGTACGTTCTAGCCCTGAACATGACCTGCAAAGTCGGGTCGAAACGTTGGATTTTCATAAAATAATTTGCCGCTATTTAGCCTATTTATGACCGCCACCCCGGACAATCTCCTTCCTTTATTATTTCACACGTTTAAATGGTATGTATTCCTTCATTCTCATTCAATGGATCAGGGAACCATCTGTTACAGTTTTAAGAAATTTATTTTGAGTCATAAGATAAAACTTCGAGCAACATAAGAAAACATTAAAAAACTGACTATAATGACTATCTAAACAGGTGAAATAGAATTTAAAAAATTCATTCTGTAAATATTTGACAAGTGTTGTGAAGTTTATCTTAACAACCTACAAGGATTGGTATTTAAATTTGAAATTAAATTATTTTGCTAAATCGGTGTTTTTGTATGCTATTTCTCGTAGATAAGGGCTTTCGCTGCCTTTAGAAAGACCATTCCTTGGAATACTGAGCCCTGAAATACTGAAAGTACCTGAGATGTGTAAGGATATAAATCAGATTGCTGGAACGCCCTAAGGACCACAGTATCCCAGGGGTATGAAACGGAGGAGGGGCTTATATTTCTTCTAAGATCTAAGACCACCAAGGGCTGTTTTAGAACTGAATTATTTTATTCTCCTCAGACCTATAAAATATATGAGAAAATTATAATAATAGAGGTCAAAGTCAATATTGCATTTTCTCAGTAAATATGTACATTTTCATGCATTTATACATGTCTATTAATGAACCTTGACATGCCTCTTGTTTGATTATTTGTAACAATATCTCACCTAGTATTAATAATATGTGTCTATGTATATTATTATTACTTATTCTTATAATAGAATTATTATTCTTTGTTAAATTAATACGAATTAATTATAAAGTCTTATTGGAATTGAGCGAAAATCTCACGTGACGATTTTAACATGTTGAGGAAGGATGAGAAACATTTATTCAATATTTGGAGGGATAATCCTTGCACTGATATATCCATTCATAGCCCAAAAAATTACGGAAATAACCTTTATAGGTACAGTGAAATATTTAGGTGCAAAATTATAAAAAAAAAATCTGGTGTGGACAACACACAACTTTCATTTACAGCTCTACTTTGAATAGAAATTATTTTCTGGCAATGTTGGACTATTATAAAATTTATAAAGTGCCTTTGAAACTTAGCTAAATCTTAAAGCTTACAGATAACAAACCATTGAAGTTACAAATAGTATATTTATTATATCGACGGTAGGCAATAAAAATCTAGTTATTTAATCTGCTTTTATAAACTACACAACTTCAGTCTCTTAGCCTTTCAGTTGATAGAATGACTTCTATTTCAATATTTTGGAATAATGTCATTTTAGTGATGTTTCTAGTCAGAAAAAGTATATCTATACATACAGTGAGTAACTTGATACCATAGTAGGTGATTGCAGTGTTGAAATAGAGAACTGTTCATAAAGTTATAAATTTTTCCACTAAAATTAATAATAAATAATGTTGAAATTAGAGTTAGTCATTTTTATTGTTAATGTCAATAAAAGGGGATTATTTTTTTTAAAATAAACCATATTAAAGGTACTTTAGAGGAAGACGTATTTGAACATTGGGCATTTGAGCCCTGTAAAGTGACATCAATGGGGATGAGACCTGAATAATATTAAAGGACACTTAATTATACAATCATACACCGAGTTTAATCAAAATCGTTAGAGTCGTATTTGAGAAAATTGTAAAAATGGGTTTCACCGTTCATATAAAGTTGCACTTCTGAATAGCCGATTTGTACGAAAAAGTTGTTGTAACGTACAAGGTATATACAAACCTTAAATATGAAATTTCACGTTCGTATGTCTTTTCGTTTTGTAGCTAGACTGTTCACACACACACACATCATTTTGCTGGCGTTGGTTATTTGGACTTAGGAGACCTCAAAAGATACATTGAAAGTTAGTTAGTTGAAAACTAAGTCGAAATTGTCACGATCACAATATTGCTCCTTACTATATATTTCATATCTAAGGTAAGTGAAAGTAAAAATATACAGTTAAGTGGATACTTAAATCTAAATCGTTTCGCAAATTTTGAAATAAAAATAAATAGTGGGACCATTTATTTATGAATTATTCTATACAAAATTACACCGTGGAAAACACGAAGAAAATTATATCGGAGCTGTAGCAATTCATGGGACTAAAGTAAATTCCGTATCCCAACATAACTTCAGTAACATTTTCATTCTTTACTTTGTTGTTTCGATTTCTAAATTCGATATTATAATTTAAAAATTAACTTAAATGTCAAAAAGTTCACCATAGCTGTAAATAATAAAAGAAAAGTACAACTAATTTACAAATTAATATTAATTGGTGTTAAGTTGGTATATTTATGTTTATTAACGAACACCTGGAAATTGCAGTAATTATTTAAAATAGATAAAAAATTCAAAATGCAACAATTTTTTCTAATATTGAGACAAAACATGGATTTAAAAAGAATTCAGCTAAGAGAAAACTATTCATTATCGTTTATTCTATTGTTAACTAAATATATACTTTTTTTTTTTTTTGTATCTGTTTATTGAGAAATAATACATTTTGCCACACTTAAGGGCACTGAGTACTAAGGCTGAGTGAGGAACATTCATACTATACATACAATACCATTAAAAAAAAAAAAATTAAAAAAATATAAAAATCTATATAACAAAGGCGAAAACTATATTAAACCAAGGAAATGTAACTTAAAGTTAAAATTAAATGAAATTCCGAAATTCGTAGCAAAATTAAATAAATTAACTAAATATTTAGAATTTATAAAATATTAATGAAAATTCTATGATTTACAATATTGGCTGATAGCCACAAGTAACAAAACTACGAATTTCGAATCTGTATCGAAGATTGTTTAAACTTTTATGAGGCTATAGAATTATAATTTATCTGTGTATTATATTGGAGCTTACCTCCTTTATCTAGATACAAGACACCAGCAATCTGAAACAAATCAAAAACTATCAAGTCAATCTTTCAAATACGCATACATACATATAATAACTTTAAAGAATCCCTATAAAAAATTATTCTCAGCACGATTACAAGAAATCTTCAAAACCCTAAATTTTTCTAAGGCTCTTGGACAATCATTGATACAAACATTAAAAGAATGTTTTAAATAAAATATAAAAATGAAATTTATAACTTAAGAGTAAACTTTCGATGACACAGAACACTAATAGCTTTTTTTTAACATCATCCGTATTTTCACTACTATTGAATTGATTTTGATGACAGTTTTTTCATATTACAGGATAAGAAACAGCTATTGAATTTGTAGGGTAATCAACTCTGAAATCCGTTGAGAAATAGTATGATGTTCTACTAGAATTATTTAATGATGTCTAGATGGTTGACCATTGATATAATATGAGAAGGAGTTAGTCGAGGGTGCGGTCAAATAAATAAAAAAAATTAAAATATATAAATTATTTTAATTTTTGTCGACGTTTCGACCCACTTTGCAGGTCGTCTTCAGGGCTACAAAAAATACGAAACATGTTGAAAATAAAAAATAAATATAAGTATATATAAAATACGAAGAAGTTGTCAGATACAGAAATAAAGGATGGTATCAGTGATATAGTGGATGACAATGTAGTTAAATATTAAGAATTATATATGTAGAAGATACAAATAAATGGAAAATAAGTAGGAATAAAAATAAAAATAAAGGAGAATATAGCATGTAAGTTAAAAGTAAACAGATTGCGATAAAAGATAAGGAATAGGTGTATAACAAACTCATAGAGATTACATTAGATAACTGTGGGTTAACAGATAAAGAAAATAAATACATGAATGTTAACGAATAAATAAATGTTAACGAATAAATAGATTGAAAATTGAATAACTATTGTTACAGTAAAGTTAAAATATGGATAAGATAACATAATAATAAGATATCAGTGGATAACAAGCAAGTGGAGGTTACCTTTAATTGTAAATAAACAGATAACGGGACTAAAGGTTAAGAAGTGAAGAAATTGAAAGATTAATAGGGTAACATTAGTGTAATATTGTTGGGATAGATTATTAAGTATAAATAACTCTATAAGAAAACAATCATTTTAAAAGAGTACTTTAAAATGTAAGAATAAATGTAAAAACAAGGTTATGATGATAAAGAAACAAAAAAAACAGGTTGTACTATATATAGATGACAATTGACATTCAGTTTTTTGAAAATTCACTTTATTAAACTAATTTATATATTTTAATTTTTTTTATTTATTTGATCGCACCCTCGACTAACTCCTTCTCTAGAATTATTTAACATGTTATGACACCAACTAATACCAAATACGTCAACCTATTTATTTTATTTTTACCCTTTACTAACTGCGACGTTGTAGAAAACTAGACAGATTTGAACGAAAGACCTATATGCGGTAGTATAGGTTTATCGTTCTTTAATCAGTAAAAATCTGTCTATAGGACAATGCGTAGATTGGCTATTTATTCTTTTATATAGCGATAACTAGGATATTCCATATGAAACTGTACAAATCTTGACAGAAAGGGAAAAGAAAACCAATATGAGCGATATATCGGCATATCGGCATTTGAAACATCGGTATCGGCCAAAATTTCGATATCGGTCGATCCGTTACCATTTGTATCTCCTAATATTTTATTTCATTTCTTTTTATTTATTTTTCATTCCTCATCTAGCCCGAACTGGTCATTTCATTTTTCATTGTTCAGTTAAATTCATTAATTTGTTACCGCTATTTCAATATTGTTTACTCTATCACTTTATTACTTTTTTTTTATAACTTTCTAAGTTAGTTTCGTAGTTTCATAACTTACTAACTCTTTTACCGTTATTTTTTATCATTCGTTAATCAAACTTAATTGTGTATATAAAACCGTTATTTTATTTTTTAAGTAAAAACTTCTTTAGGCGCGTTTTAACTTCTTTTGGTGGAGAGTAAATTAGGTTGTGCCCTCAGATCTCCGATGTGTAACGCTCGGGTAAAGTCGGCTGGAGTAGACTAATTGAAATATTTTTGCTAAAACTAAAAACGGAACCTTCATATTGTTAGCGAGGGAAATGTTCTGTGTTCCATCCTCTTTATAATGAGATATTTATAAATTATTTATAATTTATATTTTATTTATTAACCTCGCCTTTTTGACGATTAAACTTTTATCGTGTGGTCTAAAGCACAAACCTTAGTTGTTTCATTGTTTTATTTATTTCATTAACACCATTATTTTGTTATTGTTTACTTCATCACTTTATTCTATTTATTTTATAACTTTATAAGTTTGTTCCATTTTTTCATAAGTCTCTAACCTTCTTACTCTAATCTTATATATCCTACCCTGGCTACAGTTATAAGTCCCAGCTTTGTTAACGATACTTTATACTTACTTAATTTATATATCATATACTTGTCATTCCAGACATTTATTAATGTTTAACCACCTAAATAATATTTAATATTCTTTTTACCTACATTTTTTTACTATTACTGTCTACTGTCCTCAATATTTATAATATATGTTATTTTTTCATTGCCTTAGTCCCGATGAATGCCTGAAAGTTAATCCGAAACGTCAGCAAAAATAAAATAAAAATATATATAATTTATTTATTTTTATTTTTATTGACTAAGAACACCAATCAGCTTTTCTTAAAAAATATTTTATAAAACCGATGATATCATAGACCTTTCAAATAATTTAGGACTATTAGTAAAAATTAAAAACAATTCCCTTCATAGTAATAACTCAATTTTTCATTATGTTTTGTAGCATACTTTAATATGGTTATTTTATAATGCTTAATCAGCATGACTTAAATTGCGTGGTACTCCTTAGTCTTTTAACTTCTCAAAACGAATTGATTCAGATGACCTTTTAAAAATGGGATAGTGGAAAACGGAAATAGTTCCTGTCTTAGACACAATCAAAGCAACTTCCGACTGTTATTCTTTTTAAGAATCAGAAACCTAAAATTAAAATATATCACTGATCTAATCACAACCTGACACATGTCTCTGGGTCATAACGTTAAAAGTGTAATGAGCAAGTTAAATCCATGTGCTATAGAGCTCGTTTTCTTCAATAACGTAATAAATACAGAAAAAGTGATTTTACAGGAGATGAATTTGAAGTTTAGAATAAATACTTTATCGATTTCACTACGAAATAGAAAATAAATGCCTCTAAAACAAATAAATGGCACCCTATAAGTTAAAATAGTAACATTAATATACCGTATCAGATCGAAAATCTTGAATTTTGAATTATTAAAATTATCATTAACTTGAAGACAAGAATTGTCATAAAAAAAAGAAGATTTAAAATATAGAAATTTGATTATTTTTAAGTAACCTGATTTAAAGATATTTAAGTTTTTAATAATTGTTTTTTTATTTATTTATTAGGATATCGAAATATTTCAAAGGTAAAACTTGTTTAACAGATCATGTAAAAACATTTTCAACATCCTACTCAGAAAAAATGTATAATTGGGTAAAGAGTGTAAATTATCACCAAGAAACTATAAAAGTTTCAAATATAAAAAAAAATGTTAAAAATTCACATGTAGCATGCAAAAAAAAATTGAAATTATACTTCGTCATAGTAATTCATTATAATTTGTTATTAGAACATCCAGTCTTATGTAAACAATATTATATTTTACATTTTCTTTTTATTAAAAGAATATCTGATTTTTGAAACGTCAGATACATTCTCTCTGAAATTAATTTTAGTTAATATGTTCTATGTTTATTCGTAATGATAATTTTATGTTAGAGCTCTTTTTACCACAAAGTATGAAGATTACTAAATTAATATGTTTTAAAATGTTTGCTTCTTAATTAAATATCTATTTTTTTTTTCAATATATCTGTTTCTAATTGTTTTATTTTGAATTCTCTAGGTGTTATTTCCCATTTTACGTTGTAATATAATGGAAGTTTCAGTAAGGTAAAAGTAACAGTATTCCAGTGCACTCATGACGGATGGATTATAAATTTTCGTTTTCCTTTTTCTTACCTTAAAAAGTAAAAAGTTTATGTTGCTTTTGGGCTTGACCTATGTAAAGAACTAACGTGTTTGTTTTTGTTAGTAATTATTTAATTTTACTAACCATAATTATACCTAGGCTATACAAGATGCATATACTGTAGTGATTTTTGAAAGATTTTGAACAGTTGTTGGAACATTACAAGTTCATTTAATCAACTAAACCTCTGAAATGTTCTTTATTTGAGCATTTTATAAAGTTTATATGTATATTTATTTATGGATTATTTGTTTATTGATAAATATTACAATCTGTCTCAATAAAGAACATTTATAATTGAGTTCTGAGAGCACATTCACACCATATTTACAAATAAAAAAAAATAAATAAGGTAATTTCAAATAATATAAAGCTAAATAAGAAAAAAATAAAATATCATAGTGAAGGAAGAAAATATAAATAATAGTAATAATAGAATAAAAATAAATGAATAAAATTAAATTAAAATTATCTTTAAAGAAAATAAAGTAATGAAAATAAACATCTTAGTTGCAGGTATACCTATTTACAATATATACATATATATATATATATATATATATATATATATATATATATATATTTCTATAAATAGAGTTTTTTATTTACATCTCGTCAAAGTTTTTTAAAAATATATATCCTAGAATACATTCTGCTCCTCCCAAAAATGTATTTATTATAATCTACTTTTGTAGATGTATTTACTTAAAACTCTACGAAATCTCTTTTCTTAAACATGTAGTATTTTGATCAAATCAGTCAAGTTTTTGAATATTTTTACATTATTTGAACATTATTTTATAAAATTGAAAATGATTCATAACATTAAAAAAAAAGTTTGATATCATTCATAAGATATAGAGCACTAAATAAAAATTGAGCGAACATTGTAGACGAATTGTAAGATTTACGATGGTATTCACTTGGCATTTTTTAACATTCTTTCAAAAGTATTTATTATAACCTTCCGTATAACCTAAGGAAAAATTAAGGTATTTTATAAAAAATAATGAGCGTTAGGTACTGATAATGGAAATAATATTCAATTAATATGAAATTAATAAATAAGTATATCTAACAGTCGAGAAAATAGAAATCAATGTTTACAGGAAAGATTCAATATTAGAAAATTCTATAGGACAAAAAATGAGTTCTATAGAGTTTGAATGATTGATACTATCAATCCTACAATAAAACTGTGTAATTAAGTGTAATTATTAAACTAATATCAATTATTATTTTATTAAATAAAATGTTTAATCTAATTAAAATAACATGATAATGAAAACTCTTAAGTAAATAATCCTGCTTACACTTTTCATTCATACTTACTTAGTATAGATTTTTTTGTCTGATGACCGTGGAAAAATAATTAATTTTAGAAACGTATGATAAATTAGACCCTTAACCAAAAATAGTCATTCTATCCGAGAATAGAACTTGTTTCTCCAACTACTACTTCAGATTATAACAATAAACCGAGGGCCGACTTCTGTTCCTAAACAGTTTGCACATGTTTTCTCCTTCCAAAACAAATGCCTCCATTGCATAACAAACAGGCAAGCGGAGTAATAAGTCAATAGTTCAAGGTGAAACGCTTATAATTTAGGCTCGTACAACACTTCTTGAGGAAAATTGAGTTGTTTTCAAAACTCGTCACTACAGAGTGAGATACAAAGAACCATTCAAACTCCTGATTATAATGTTATTATATCCATATAGAAATTATATTATATTTTTAAAAGTACCTCAACAATTAATAATGTTATATAAATAAAAACCAAAAAAATCTCAAAATTAGTCTATTTTAAATTTTGGCGCCCTTTCATCAATAATCCACTCATTGATTCATAGGAATATCAAAACTTACAAAACAATATGATGTAAAAGGTTTAGTCCACACAACCAGCTTTAAACTCTGTCTTAAAAAAATGAGGAATAAGTCCTTAAAAAAATCAAAAAAATATGCAACGTAATTACACAGTGGTAATTATAAAATCACCTGAGAGTCTTAATGTCAAGATATTGTGTTATAATTAAACTAAATAAATAATATATTTTTAAATAATTTATATAAATTATATTTATATGATTTATGTAAATTATCTAAATTTATAATAGTAAGGCTAATGTATTGGATTATCAAGTTGGTACACATTTTTAACTAAGCTGCTAGAGCTTATGCTGTTTTATTCTCTTTACAAACAGTAATAATATTGCCGTTGAAAGGTACAACAATGTCTATTGACCTAGCTATATTTATAGCGAAAGCAATATCCCCTCTACTATCCGGAATCCGTCAGCTTATAGGAAGTAACTCACACCGACCAGCGAGTGAGAGCGAGAATCCAACTTCGTGCGCCCCAGTCGGAAAACCCAATTTCATTTTTAAGGAGATCAATACCTGTCTTAATTCATGGATCTATACCTATTCATCACTGTAAGTGAACCTGAGTTTAGTCACTTGAAACTATAGTGCCTTATTTGTATCAAAGGAATCGGGTATGGGTAGCAATTCGTTGCAAAATTAAAACCGTGGTTCTTAGCAATATGTGGAAGGGTACACTACTTTCAGGCTATCTTCAGCAAGCAATGCACGGCTGTAATAAGAAAAAATTACACGGGTAAAGACATTCATGGTCTAATGTGCCAAGAGAAACGAAAAGACAAAAATACGGCTCTAAAAAAAAAAAACATTAACTAACTACAAAGCGCAATATCGCAAATTCCGCTTGTTGGAATTGTTTCCTGTTAATAAATTTTATCTTGAGGTTTTTGGGACAGTGAAACATATACATGTAGGAACCAATGAACTTAAAAAAATGCAAAGACTCATATGTTTATGCGTTAAAGAAAATATTTTTGCTCCTTATTTTCAATATTAAAAGCATAATGTTAGTGCAATATAAAATTTTTACAAATCGAAGACAAAGAGCAATACACGAATTCGACTTGTTGGACTTGATTTCAGTTGATAAATTTTATCTTGAGGTTTTTGGGGACATTGAAGTAGAAATATGTAGGGACCAATGAACATAAAAAAAAAAGCAAAGATTCATATGTTTATGCGTTTAATAAAATATATTTGCTCCTTATTTTCAATAATAAAGGCATAATGTTAGTACAATATAAAATTTTTACAAATCAAGACACGTTTGATCTACTACTAGCTACAGGCGGAAGTCGTGAAGAAGCTGACCCCGATCTTAAATCGTTCCAAGCCATCCGTTCTAGATTTGTTAATAGCTTTTGTTCGCCCGCTCTAGGAAGGAAAAGACAATGGTTTGATTAACATCAATTTATTTTGAAACTAGTTAAACTAATGCCACATGTTGCGGAGTTAAACCTGCTTAAAGCCGTATGTCATTTAATAACATATTGTCATACAGTTGTCGAGCAATTACATCACAGCTGACCATCGTATGAAGATGTGTCACTTTACTATGAAAATAGAGTAACACAGTAAAGCTTAGATTAAGCGTTATCTAAGATTAAACCAAGTTTTCTAAGATCAACCAACCAAGATTAAACTTGGTTTAGTCTTAGATAACGCTTAATCTAAGCTTTACTGAGTTAGAGCAACTGGCCCTTAGATGTGTAATTATTTAAAAATAAATAAGAACATTTCAACTTTTATTTGCACATTTGTTTTTCCGTTTCTTAATAGTTTTGAGTTTTCTCCATATCTTAGTAAATTGCAAATTTTACTTATATAAACATTATTCGAAATAAATCTCATAAAATTGATTGGTTTAATTTTCATCTTTATCTCCACGGATTTTATTTTTATTTTTTGCCACTATTGGCAATTTCCAAAAGGTATCCAAGAGTTATATTTTTATTCTATTTTAATAATTATTTCGAAATTAACAAATGAATGGATTATTCAAGGATAGATTTGCTCTTGTTTTTAATTTTTATAAAATATTGTTTTTTAAATTTTGATCACCCAATCTGCCGAATATGACATGATTTTATATGCACAATTGGCATCAGTTGCATCAAGACCATATATTAAAGTTTCGAGAGAATCGAGATTAAAAGATTTCTACACTAATTTGATCCTATCGTTTTAATGAATACCTTCCTGTTTGTTGTAAAAGTATAAAAAAAAAAAAAATATGGGTTCAAATTTAATAATTTAAAGCTATAAGAAAAGTAGCTTTGCCCACTTTGATACTGAAATTATATGTGCTTTTTTTAACTGAAAAATTTTCATAGTTAACAACCGCTGGCATATGTAATAATATAGAATAGAATAGAATAGAAAACAGATCTTAATTCTGGGACTAAATCCCCTTAGAATAACAAAGATGAATTAATACAAAATAAAATACCAATCTGACCAAAAACTAACTTATATAAATTCTAACACAATATACATTATTTAAAAATTAGTATGTAACCACTAAGAAATAAACAAAAAAAATATACATATATATATATAATATATATATATATATATATATATATATACATATATATATATATATATATAAATACACGCACATATACATACATACATATATAAATGAACATACAATCTTCTCCAAATTTAGTTATTATTATGATAAAAAAAAATACAGAAAAGAAATTACATATCTATATATACATAATTGCACAATTTATAAACAAAAGGCTTTCTAATAGAAACATAATTTAATACAAAATTTAATAATATTTACAGTGATTCATACAATAATAAGCAAACACTAAGATAAAATAAAATCTCAGGAATAATTGTGGTATAAAGGTAAAAAAGGAACTATTGGTACACAGTATTGGTAACTTACTCATATTGGTACACAGAGAGACAAAAAGTATAAAATGTAAACATATATACATGATAGAAAAAGCACAACCTGAGGTGAAGAGAAATACAAATAAAAGGTAAAAATAATAGTCAAAAATCATTGCTGTTTTATGTTAACACTTAAACTGTAGGCATCACCATTTACTTCTCACAAATTCAGTTCATAAAATGAAATTTATGGTTGCAAATCGTCTGTTTGGGATGTGAGGAGATATTGGAAAATGAGGTATTTGAAGGTTGACAGTGGAGAGGCATGACGGATGTTATGGGCAAAGAATTCCAGTAGGTGACGGAGCGGGCAAAGAAGGAACGTTCATAGGTTTTTGTCTTGTGTAATGGAATATAGAGGTCAGAATCACGAGATTTAGTTCACAGTAGATATAGGAAGGGTGCTGGGAGTTGATCGTTTGGTATAAGAAATTTCCAAGGAAGTATAGGCGGCGGGAAGAGGGGAAGAGCCACTTTGACACGGCATATATTTGGGACACATGAGACCATCTCGAAATGCCGAAGACAAATCTTAAAAAACAGTTCATGATTCTCTTCAGTCTGTTCTCAAGCTCTAACGAGAGGCCACCATATACCACACAGCCATAGTCAAAGTAGGGGAAAATCAGTGAGGAAACGAGGAGCCTACGGATAGGTTGTGGGAGATGCTGACGAGAACGATGAAATAATTTAAGTGTACCAATTGACCATCTGGAGATTTGAGCAATATGGGGTTTCCATGATAAGTTTTGATCAATGTATGTAATATATAATAGTATATAATAATAGTATATATATAATAGTATATATATAATGTATGTGGTATATAATAACAATATATGTGTGTATATATAATACATTATAGTTTGTGCACTCAATTCAACATACATGTAACTCTTTTTATTTTATTTTTAGGTTGAAATAGTGTTTATAAATATTATCGACTATCTTATTTTTTATGAAAATGACAATCAGTAATATGACAAATAAGGACGATCAGCTCATTAACTACTAAAACATTTCACCTACTTTATTCATCGTGATCCTAAATCAGCAGGTCACTGATTCATTCACTGAAAAATTTTTTATACTTTTTGAGTTATTAGAAATCTAATTTTACTACCTACCTAACTTTTTTTCCGTTTTTCCCTTGAATTATGTTATATAGGTAAATTTAAAAGGCATCAAGAAGAAAATTTTAGCCAAGTTTCATTGAAATCGGTAAATTCGTTTAGACACTACAGTCTATAGCAACGCAGATTTTACGGTCTCCATTTTGAAAGTAAAAGGCAGATAGTAATGTGCCTGTGATCCAAGATGAAGGAGGATCATCTTCCAGTAACCTCAAATTTTAAATCCAAATTAAAAAAAAAAAATCGGTCCAGCAGTTTCGGAGAAAATGAGCAGGCGGACAAAAACATTTTTATTCATTTTTCGACTTATACGTATCCTGAAACGTAAAACCTCAAATTTTGTTAGGAGGTTAAGTTTTTGAATTTTTTGTTAGATTGAAATGGTTCATTATCGAAAATAATAAACAAAAAAAAAAAAAAAATAGTTTCCCTCTTTTATAGTCACTTCATTCGACACAATATCATTCATAATTGGGGAAATTTGAAACTAATTGTAAGATTCAGTTAATTCCTATTAGTTCGAAACTATAAAGCGTTAGCTAATAAAATTATACTATAAAGGATCTAGTTTTTAATAAAACTCAAATTTATTTTCAGACGTAGCGAAACAGAAAACTTGAAAGCGAAAAAGAAATGACTTTACAGTGATTACATTGGAAACCAGTTGAACTTTTAAAATTCGAAATTCTTTATCTGCGAACCATTTAAAAACCTAAATAACAAGCATTTCCCGCAAGATAAATTTACTTCTGGTAGTATAATTTCATGTTATTTACGGAACTTTTTCTTTAAAATGGTGGTAGTGTCTCTGGCCTGGCGCATATTATTTTTGTATTATCAAACCTCGGTTTCAAAATTGAAAATTATATTATCTACCCCATGCCTGTCATGTCATTTTATCATTATCGCCATCACATTTGCTGATTGTCGACTTATTGTTGACAGGCGCAAATACATATTTTATAGACAAAAAAAAATATATATATATATATTATCTGTTGCTTAAAATTGAATTGGCATGAAATAATTCTAGTATTTCATTTTTATTAGAGATTAAGACCGTCAAAGTATAATTTAATTTTACAGTCATTAATAAACGTTGCGATTTATTATTTAAAATGCAATGAAGCGTAAACATGAAATATTATTTATTTATTTGTTTTTATTGTTGCCTCCACCCTGCAGAGTCATTGGCAACACTTCCTATTTATATTCTATTGTAGAACTTTATTATTTTTTAAAATTGTAAGGTTTTTTCCACGGTGTTTTCGTATTCACTGAGGTTTTCTTTTAGGCTCTGAGCCATATCGAGATTTTTCCTTACATTCTGAAATACTGGGCAGTCTTGAATGATGTGTTGGACAGTTCTTTCCACCTTACAGCTCTCGCAGGTCGGTGGGTCTAGTCCTCTTAGTAAGTAGGCATGTGAAAATTCACAATGCCCAATTCTTAAGCGGCAGAGGACTGCCTCTTCTTTTCTGGAGAGTCGGTCGCTAGTTTTCCATTTGGAATAGTGGCTTTTTATTCCTCTTAATTTGGTTTCTTTTTGTTGCCATGCGTTCTGCCACATTACCCGCAATTTTTTTTTTTATGTATAAAATCTTCTATCGGGATTTCGTTAATTATAGCTGTGGTATTTCTATCTAGCTTTCTTGCCATATTTGCTGCTTTGTCTGCCTGTTCATTTCCGACAATTCCGCAGTGTGAAGGGACCCACATGAATATTATTTCCTTTCCCTTTTCAATTAGTTTCCACCAGATATTTTTAATAGATCTCGCCAGTGTGGTTGTCGGTTCTCTTTTCGATGGCCATAATTGCGCTCTTAGAGTCCGTTACCACGATCCATTTGTTACTCTCTCGTTGAATCAATGTAAGTCAAAGCTTCTCTAATAGCGATCATTTCTCCACTAAACACAGAGCAGATCTGCGGAAGTTTGAAGTACTTTTCTATTTGAGAGTTGACAATAGCACATCCTATTTCGTTGTTTCCTTTTAAAGCATCAGTATAAATGACATTAAATTTTTCATGTTTTTCCATTATTTCCAGAAATAGGCTTTGTGCTTCGATAGGAAGTAGCGTATCTTTTCGAAATCCATCCATCGAGTTCTCTATAACTGGCGAGGTATGGATCCAAGGGGGAATAATAATGTCCGGCACGTCCAAAACAGATTCTAACATTGATTTTGAGACATTTTCAAGAAATGTTTTCCCCAGCTGTTGTCTGATTCCTCCCGGAATAGTATTTTATTTAATGTATGTTTTGGGCTTGTCTTAATTTTGAGACCGTACTTTAGGGTTAGATACAACCTTCTCAGATAGAGCGAAGGTTCATCTGCTTCGACATAAAGGTTTTCTACTGGTGAGGTTGGCAATGCTCCAGTACAAATTCTTAAAGCACAATTGTGTACACCATCTAACATCATTAAAGTTTTCTTTGACGCTGTACCGTAAACACTTGAGCCATAGTCTAGTTTGCTTTTGATGGTTGTGCAATATATATTTAAGAGGCTTTTCCTGTCCGCTCCCCAGTTCGTACGGGAAAAACTTTTGAGGAGGGCGATCCTTTTCAGACACTCTTCTTTAAGTATTTTTATGTGCAGTGTCCATCGAAGCGGACGATCCAAGTGTATCCCTAGATATTTCAGATTATCAACAAATGTAATTCCAACACCTTTCATCTGTATTCTTGGATTGAATGAACAACCTCTTAGCCTGCAAAAGTGCATGGCTCTAGTTTTGTTAGCTGACCGTTTGAAACCACTCTCTGTCGTCCATGCTTCTATGTTGTCAATGACTTCTTGAATTTTCCATTCTATAAATTTAATGGATTTGCTTTGTGCATAGAGCAATATGTCGCCTGCATACATAGTAAGTTTCGCTGGTCTAACAAAACCCCTGCTATGTCGTTGATCGAGACCTGGAATAGGGTTGCACTGAGTGGAGAGCCTTGGGGAGTACCATTCTCCGTCGTGTATATAGTAGATTCTGAAGAACCAACCCTAACAGTGAACGTTCTATACTTTAGAAAATCCTTAATGTGTTTCCACATCTTCCATTCAATATTCCATCTTCTTAGCACGTCCAAGACTTGCCATTTCCACATGATGTCGTAAGCTTTTTCAATATCCAAGAATATAGCAATGGCATGTTTCCTTTGAAAGGCTTCTTCCGCATCCCATTTTAGTATCTGTATTGGGTCCATAGTGGAATGGTGTTCTCTAAAGCCAAATTGGTTCGGCGTGAGGAGTTTTCTCTGTTTTATTATGTCTATAAGTCCCTGGTTTACTATCTTTTCTTGAATTTTACTTACACATGAAAGGATTGAGATCGGACGAAAGTTTGATACAAGAGAGTTTTTTTCATTCTTCGGTATTGGTATAATTAGTGAGTGTCTCCAAATCTGCGGGAGATAACCGCGATCCCAAACTTGGTTATACAATTGCAGCAGGACCTGTTTTCCTTTTTCAGGCAAGTTATATATCATTTCATAGGATATGCCGTCGCTGCCCACTGCTGACCCTTTTGGATGTTTTTGGAGTATATATTCCATCTCTTGTTTTCCAAATGGAGTATTATAGTTACTCTCATCTCCGTGGCATCCGTTTGGTTCATCTTCCAAATTCGACAGTCCTTGAATGTTAGTGGAGGATACCTGATGAAAATGTTTTGCTAGTTCTTCTGCAATTTCGTCTGTAGCAGTAATAATTCTTTGGCCAATCCTTATACCAGATAATTTTGTCGGATTAGGAATTCCCCTTATGCTTCTAATTTTATTCCATAGTTCCTTTGTTGAAGTGTAAGGGTTTATTGAAGAAACAAAATCCCTCCATGATGCCCTTTCACTCCGTTTGATTGCTCTATTTGCTATGGCTCCTAACCTTTTAAACTCTATAGCATCGCGTGAGTTCTGCTTTTTCTGTACTTATTGAGAGCACGTTTCATAGAATGAACAGCTAACTAATAACATGAAATAAAATATCCTTTTATACAAGGTTTTTTTTTTTTAATAGATACATTTTGGATCCTGACGTAGTAAACCTTATGTATTCAGAACTTTAAAAAACATTCTGTCCAATCACAAATTCACTATTGAGCATGATTATACAAAATTTTAATTAATTTGTTGTGAGTGATTACAGTTTGTGGGAAAGAGTATTTTCTTTTTTTTTTTTTAAATCATTGTATCTATTGAAACCCCGTTGATTTTTGTTTCTTAAAGGTAAAAATTTAGAAAAATTAAATTTTAAGAATGTTTCTGAATTCAATTTTTTTTTTTTTATTGAATAAAGAGAAAGAATCTAAAATCGGCACTAATCGATGAGTAGATTCATATCAAAGCCATTTTCAGAAATTGAAGGAAAAGTCAACTTTTGTTTTATAGATTTAACTCAAAATGTTTCTGATAATTTTATTGAAGTATGTTCAAGTTGAATCACTAATCAAAATCAATACAATAGGTTAAAATTGAAAATAGGTAGATCACAAAATTGACTTTTCCTCAACTTTTTTAAAACGCCAAATGTCTATGATATGAGGTCACTCAAATGATAAAAAACGTATACTATATACCGTTGGACAACGAACATAAACGGGATAGAATATTTAAAAATATTAAAGTTTGCTGTAAATTTGAGATTTCTAGAAATAATATTTAGTTTGATTTAAATAACGAACTAAAATAAATAAATTAATATAAAGCCATGCCCTTCTAGCTAGTGACTCTTTAAGTTAACCAATGGCAATTTCTGAAGAAAATTCTGGTTATGTTATTTCCAAGAAAATAAAAAAATTGCTTCGAGAACTGAAAGAGACGTCGGAGTGCTCAGTACCCTCACATTGTGGTACATCTGGATCTGCACACCTCGTCAAAAGAAAAACAAATAGGACCACAATGATCAATCTAACCATCACTGCTGACTGGAGATGGTGCAAAAAATACTAATTGAAAAATGGCTGATAAAGTGGAACCAATCAGCAAAAATCTACAAGAAATAAAAAAGGACATACTACCACGGACTCTTTCTCAACTAATCAGAAGAACATTATTTTGACAAGATTGAAATCGAACATGCAGCCTTCACCAATGGCTACAGAATGAGATCCTGGTACCACTATTTTCAAAATGTAATTAAAACGCCATGAAATTTGTTCATCTAATTGAAATATTTTAATTTGTAAAAATTTAACGATTGGTTCTAAAAATGTAACACGTGTAGAACTCATCAATTGTTCATTGTATATTAATTAAATTATAATGCCTGTTTCTTTTTTATTTTAGACTATTCGACCATCTAAGTCATTTTCGCCCTATATTACAATTGGATAAATTATTGCTTGTACCTGAATAATAAAACTACAGTTAAATTACAATTTAAAGTTTTGGATGATTAAAAATGGTTATAATTGAATATAATTGTACAATTCAATTAATGTTGTCCAAATTAAAAGTTAAATATTAAAATATGGCAGGTTAACAAAGACAATTATAATAAAGATTATTGATTTCTAGAGTAATGGTTAAAAATACAATTTAAAAACTTAAAATTTATTTTAAAAGAAGAAAACGAAAAAAGTAAAATTTAAATATTAAAAATTTCTAGAAGAAAAGTTGGCAAAACCCATTAAAATTAAAAGTCAAAAAAAGAAAAACTTAAGAGGTATATTTACAATTAAATGAAAAACTTACAAACTTAATAACTTAATTGGTATATTTAAAATTAAAAGAAAAGTTTAAAGGGTCAATTTAAATGTTACAATCACAGAAAGAAGAGTTAACATATACGATTTAAATTAACAATACAAATTCAATAGTATTAAGAATTAATTAAAATTATACTATTGTTTTGTATACAATTTATGTTATAATCATTGAATATGTCTGACATTTTATTTATTGGCTGCTTTAATTTTCAATTTTTGTGGCTTTAGATCATATTCCTTCAATTCTATCTCTCCATAAAAAAACAAAAAAAACAGTTTCAAGCAATATATTTAACGGTAGATTGTAGCGGCACATTTCTTAAATAAAAAAATTTCCTTAATTTTAAATTAATCACTTTTATTGATTAATTAATTTAAAGCTTTCATTACAATATTAATTTTATTGGATTAATTATCCTAAGTTAATAATTTTGAAAATTTTATCGAATTATTGTAGTACGTATAATATGTACATTCAATGTATCTGTTGTATATTCAATAACGATGTCAGTTCAGTTGTAAATTAATAATAATTATTATTGTGACGTTATGACACAGCTGATAGGGTGTCAGGAAAATGTTTTATAAAATAACAAAAATGTATCTAAAAATTTTAGTATGAGAGGGTCACTCTGCTGATTTTACATGTATATCTCTGTTTAAAGAAAACAAAATTCCAAGCGGCCTGGAAAAATAGGCCGTACATGTTCATATACGTTTATTTTTTTTCAGTCTCGGAAATAAAGGAACTTGTTGAATTATGTAATTTATATTTAACAGCAAACAATTGTATAAAAGGAAGTAAATGTAAAAAATCATAATAACAAGAAAAGGAAACAACACACTTCTAATTAACAGGCCATCCGTAATGCACCAGATTTTCATTTATTTGTGAAATACACACAGATTTAATTTAGCTGATGGTAGCAAATGTTTTCACTCCTACTGCTTTAAATGGATTGAGGTGGATGAGATACCATCAAAGGAAGTAATCAAGACTCGGTTTAGTAATTGCTAAATAATATTATGCACAGTAGCTATAAACTGTAGGGTACTGAGCACCTACTAAAATACTGGCCTTTTTTGAGTACCAAAGAATTTAATTACTTGTCAAATGATTAAATAAAGTTGTTATTGAATTCCCCCAATAGTGATACAATTTGAGTAAAATACTTGTTGCTTGGTACGCAGAGTAGCATTTGTCCATCTCTGGCTATAAATACCAACAAGGAATAATACAATTTTTTTTTTCTATTCTCTCATAAATCTTCGGACATTAAAAAAAAATCGTATGATTATATGATTGATGAAGTGAAACAAATAAAAATATTCCGCGATACAGATCCTTTTTTAAAAATCAAATTATTAACTAATTGTGGGTTGATGGTTGACTGTAGTGAGTGAATAATTGAAGAGTAGGATGGTTGGGGTAATCAGTCAAAATAAAAATAATAAAAATTAATAAATGATATTTATGTTTATATTTGCCGACGTTTCGGAACGACGCAATAAGTTCAGGCCTTCATTATACCTAAGAAAAGAACTAGATAAAAAAAATTGTCTATGGCGTATGCATGGGCGTTGCGATTTCAATTGCTGGAGGAGGGAACATTATACTAAATTAAATAATTCATCTCAAATTATTAACATACGTCTACAACATGAATGACTTTATCTTATCGTAACTTAAAACTTTTTAGGACAAATTTCTACGAAAATTATCAGTAATGTTGTGTGGCGTTTTATGAATTAACTAATTAATTTAATGAAGTTCTAAAAACTCATGAATACCCATGTGCTTTCCACTTGAATCTCATCATATATTGATCGCAAAATCGAGGGAAACAGTGGCCACCGAATGTATTGGGCCAGGAAGCCTACATCACCTCGTTATTTTGAAATCTTGGAATTGAGATCATGCCAATCGGCCTAATATTTTTGTAAGTCGTCTTTTTTCACATCAGTTTTACGATTCAAGTGGAAATCAACGAGTGTTTAGTACCTCATATAATAGAAAAAAATCGTCAACTTGATTGAAGACGCTCCATTTCTGAGAATTTTCGTAAATGAAAATGTTTTAGAGGGATATTAATAATTATTTAAAACATAAATAAAAAAATAGCCTTCTTCACTGCGGAATAAAACTTACTCAGTAATTTTTATTTTTATTTCTTGGTCGTACCTTAAGGTTAACGTGCCCTTCATAATATTTCACTAATCACTGTCGTTTGTTTTTGTCTCATTTCTCAATTTACTTTATTCTTGATAATATTTTAAAAATATTTCTTACGATTTATCCTTTCATCAGTAATTCAAAACTTTTTGGACCATGGGCCACGTTGAGATCTCGCTACACAACAAACACCTCTTAAATCCTTAAAACATATTGGCGGCAGGAAAAGGGCAAAATAAACGTCAAATATTAAATAATGAAACCAAAGACCAACAAGAAAAAAAAAAGTATTTTTTTTTTTAGAGTATATCTGTTGTAGGTCAGAAGGGGTCTTGTCATGTCATCGAAAGGATCTGGAGTTTGTCGAGTTGTTATCCATCGTGTGCACAGATAAACCGATCTGTGATGGGTCTTCGATTGTTTTTTTATTTGGTAAAAAACAAAATTGTATCTAAAATAATCTTAAAACTAAGATAACGAATAGATTGAACTAATGTATTAAGTTAATAAATATTACATTAAACCTTAAATGACTTAGCATTCTAAAATTTATATTATGATTATTAAATGGTAACAGGTAGCAATTAATTTTAAAATTGATTAAAATTACAAATAAATAATCGACCTTTTTCGAAAACAAGCCTAATAAATATCAGTAAAAGCTCTGAATTAAATATGTATAGGCTTAAAAACAAACGAGCTATGCAATAGATACTCTACTATTCCTTACAATAGAAGATAGATTTAACAAATATCAAATTTTTTGGTCAGTGCAAAATTCTTTAATTTCTGTTCCATAGCTTGTAAATAGTTTTAAATAAAAAAAAATATTAATATTTAAAATTCCTCACCCACGTCTTAAAGAAGCCTTTAATATTTACTGATATTATATACCTACCAACCACTATGGCGCTACGGCCCTACAAAGGCCTGGTTCTCCTCCACTGTTTTTCGCCACTGCTTTCTATTTAGTGCCTTTCTTCTTCATTATCTTATTCCTAGGCTACGGAGGACCTGTTTTAGGACATTAAGCCATCTTTTCCGAGGACGTCCCCTGCTGCTGTGACCTCCAGGCTTTCCTCCTAATAACTTTTTTGTTATTCTGTCCGCCGGCACTCAACTGATTCCTTCTTACGAAGGACATCAGATCTGGCTCGCAGTACGTTTGTTGGAGTTCCGCGTTTTTCTTATTCTCCGTTTTTCGTTATCACAGATCCAAATATTCTCCTGAGTACTTCCCTTTCTCATATATTCAGAATCTTTTCACTCTTTTTTGTTGGTACCCAGCTTTCACAACCATACGTCACAACCGGTCTAATGATTGTTTTGTATATAAGGACCTGTCCCCCTAAACTTCAATGGTTTCTGGAGAACATAGTAACACCTGTTTAAGGCATGAATGAACCTCGCTTTTATTTCTTCCAATATTTCATCATGCTCGGTAACGAGAAATGATATACCATAATACATATCATATATCATAATTAAATTGATATTATTATATATGAAGGAAAGCATAACAAATGATAAGTTTCGAATTATTAACGTAGTTGAGAAAACCAAGTGTTGTCTTTATATTTCTTTGGACAATCAGTTTCTTAGACAAACACACATCTAAAGATTTGTCACACACACCTTTTTGTCATCTCACGATCTGATACAAATAACATATAATATCCAAACTCCTCCTATTCAGCCTCGAACTATCACCTTCCGCCATCTAGATTCCCTTACACGAGAACAAATATTACCTGACCTGGAAATCCTAGATTGGAATAAAATATATTCTTGCACTTCTATCGACTCTATGGTCGATATTCTTACTACCAATCTCCTCAATATCCTCAATACCCATGCCCCTCTCAAAACCTCTACATTTCGTCACCGGCCTGCTCCTTGGATGTGTCAGGAAATTAAAGACCTGCAGAAGAGGCGCGACGCTGCTCGTAGACGCTTCAGACGTACTAGGCTTGCAGATGACTACCAAGCGTTCAGGGTGCTTCGCAACTTGACACAAACAAGGATCCGGCGTGCGAAGTCCCTCTACTTCCACGAAGCCCTTTCCTCAACTCCTGACATAAAATCAAAATGGCGACTGCTTCGTAAACTCTCCCTTTGTAATCCTTCCCGATCTCCTACCCCAGCCTTTCCAATATCCCCTGATGATCTAAACTCGCATTTTATATCTGTTGCTAATACCTCTCCTTTATCCTCCTGTTCCGACTTCCCAATAGAGATATCATTTAACGACAATAACTTTTATTTTTCCGACATTTCCCCTACAGACCTTTTAACCGCTGTAATGAAATCCCACACCAATTCCATAGGACCTGACGGCATCCCTGTCAAACTAATAAAATTATGTCTTCCTGAAATCCTCCCAGTCCTTCTTTTCATCTACAATTTCTCCCTTCAGAATTCAGTATTCCCTACATCCTGGAAACAAGTCATTGTCCTTCCTTTAAATAAAAATTCTAATCCGACCTCACCCGAAGATTTCCGCCCAATCTCAATTCTTTCCAACCTCTCGAAACCCCTAGAAAGATTGGTGCAATCCCAAGTCTCCAACTTCCTTGAAAAGTCCAACCAACTTGATCCTCTCCAATCTGGTTTCCGTCCCAGCTACTCCACACAATCCGACTTAATTAAAATCACCAGCGACATTCAAACTGCAATAGATGATAAAAAGTTAACCATCCTTAAGTTAATCCATCACCTGTATGCAGACGATTCACAGATCTACCTATCATTTTCCCCTTCTGAGTTACTGGGGGCATTTGCCAAGATCCAAGAAGACCTAGATCGAATCAGTGCCTGGGCAAATGTAAATGGATTAAGGTTAAATGCCGCCAAAACTCAGGCCATTGTCATTGCTTCCAAGCCCCTTCTTAGATCCCATCCAGACTTTCCCATCCTTCACCTAAATGACCAGCCAATCTCCTTCTACTCCTCTGTTAAAAACTTAGGATTTTTCATTGATCAAAACCTCCTTTGGAATCACCATATTTCTCATATCTCTCGACGGACAATTTCCACCCTCAAACTATTCCATCGCTTCCGCCATCTCCTACCTCAACATACGCGTAGACTCCTAGTTTCCTCTCTCATTTTCCCCCACTTTGACTATAGCTGTGTGGTGTATGATGGCCTCTCTGTGGAGCTCCGTGATAGACTGAAAAGACTAATGAACAGCTGTGTAAGATTTGTGATCGGGGCCCCAAGATACTCCCATGTTTCTCACCACTATGCTGAGTTAAAGTGGCTTTTCCCCTCCTTCCGAAGACAATATTTCCTAGGTACGTTCCTCTACCAAATCATCAACAGCCATCGTCCTTCTTACGCCTACAATCTTCTCCAGTTCAAATCCTCAGTCCATTCCCTGTCCACAAGATCTCGACCTTCTAATCTTTACATGCCTTCTCACAGATCTGCCTCATTCCGAAATTCCTTTGTTGTTCGCTCTGTCAATTTCTGGAATTCCCTCCCTATCAAAATTCGACATTCCCCATCCATATCCAAATTCAAAACCCTCCTATTCCAATTCCTATCCCAAAAACAGTCAGATAGTTGCTAACCATTCGAGCAGATTTTAATAGAGAATTTGATACATACAAATTCATTGATACATTTTTATTTTTTAATTCTTTATTATTTTCTTAAAAGTGTATACTAGTGCAAATAGCTTTAAGTGCCTTGTCATAGTATTAATTGTTTTGTATATAGTTTCGTTTTTTGTATATAGAATGTTTACCTTATATTTTTTTTTACATTATTTCTTTTTTTCGATTGATTTTATTTTGGCCAGATGTGATCTTTTAATTTTGTTTTATTTTGTTATTCTCAAGGGACTGTGTCCCAGAATAAAATTATTTTTCTATCTATCTATCTATCTAGTGAACAACAAGGACGAAAATCAATAAACTAAGAATAATAATATATCGTTATTGTTTTTTTTGTTGTTTTTTTTTTTGTAAAATTAAATGTTGATTTTTTTTTTTTGGAAACATCTGCATAAAACCGTCAAATGATCATTCACTTTTTTAACCTCTTTTCAACAATTTGGAAACTAAAAAAAAAAATTCTACGCAACGTCTACTTAAATATTTAACATGCATAAAGAACTATAAAGTTGAAAGGTTTTTTTAGTATTGCATCGAATTTTTATGACATATAATGAAAAAAATATATGGATTATTCAGGTTGCATTCCTCTTTAACAAAACGTAATGAGGATGACAATCATAATATTTTTTTAATATTAATGTTTTTATTTTTTTTTGAGCTTGTAAAGGTATTAATTATTATTGTTACAACCCAGTCAGAAAAATTTTAACTGTCAAAATATTATCAATTGAAGTGATTTGAGAACACATCATGCTAAACAAATTTAGTAAACATTTACCTTGCGTCCCGGTCCCACACGGTGGTCAAAACTTAAACAAGTCGACATTTTGTTCTTACAGGCAAAATTTTTATATTTCCTTCATATTAATGTTGACATACGAGTTTGTAAAGACGGTTTAAGTGCCGTGTAGGGCAAACAAAAATGAAAAAAAAAAACAAGTTTTAGGTATTTTCAAAACTCAAGAAAATTTCTTTTTTATGTTATCTCATAGAAAATTAATCATGAGAAGAAAATAATTTAAACATCAAATATGAAAGCAATACTAATTGAATTACTTAGACTGCTAAGAAAATAGTAGATGATGCCTTCAGAGGATACTACAGAAACAACGCGGACTACAGAAGCTCTACTAGTATTAGTGTTCATAAATAAACATTTTTCATTTTTTTTTGGATGGTTTTCCTTGATTTTTCTGATTTTTTACTAGATAAGCCGGAAGAATTTGACACAGTTTATGAATTCAATTCAAAATTCATTAACTGCCTCACCTTCTTCCAGCTTAACCACTAAATGTTATTTACATGAATAAACATAAAAAGGAATGTATACGAATTAAATTAATCGCAATGAGGGTTTTCGCGAATAAGTAATACAATATTTTCTTCTCATAGTTAAAAATTTTCAATGAGAAAGCATAAAAAGAAATTTTAAATCTTCCTTAGAAACTCTTGTGTCAAGTTCGTAGAAACAAAATATAAAAATTTGCCTGGAAGAACAAAATGCCGACTGGTTTAAATTTTCACCTCTGTATGTCGGAGAGGCTTTTATATTTAGCATTAATACCTCGCCCTCTCCCTTGGAAAAACCACCGTATGGCATAAAAAGTGAGAAAGGGAGGAAAAAAAAAAAATAGAGGTATATATATACGATAACTTAAATTAATCCATACTTTTATAACATACTATTATATTAGTGACATATTTTATATATCATATTTATATATGCGTTTCATGCAATTAACTAACTCTAAATTAATACTGTTTAATTGAATTAAAACTTTTTAATTACATTATAATTTAAACATAACTACTCCAAACTTCCAAAATACACAAGTTACTTTTAAAACTTCCCCAACTTCATGTTAAGTATAAAAAACATTTTCATCACGCGTAGACGTTAAATTTCATTAAAATTCATTGTCACGCTTTCATGATCCTATTTTCAAACACGAGACAAACCTGCTTAAGTACTCGCCCGCTCTTAAATTCCTCTAGCGTCTTGAGGGTCGAAGGATTGAAGTAGGTTCAGTTATTTTTTTATTTTATTTTTTTTTAAGACAAGAAAAGCGCTGGGGAGTGGGATTGACAAGTAAACCTGTTAAGTCAAATTGTGGCCAACGTGAACATTTTACCGAGCGTCAGCTTCTTACTAACAAAGCTCCCCTGATTGAGTTTCAATTCTTCTCTTTCCCGGAGGAATAACTTCGATTGGCAGTGAAAATTTCCCGGTGACCCGTGGGGGAAAACGCAATCATCCAGGGGGTACTGGAAAGTTGAGATAAGGCTAACCGTGATTCAGTGCCTAGCCTACTTCTCAGGCTTATAGATTAAGTTGGACTTAGTAACTAGAATAAAAGTTGTATGGATTTCTTTTCCCGATTAAAGACTAAAAATATTACTTTACCATCTAGAAGTATATATAGTGTCTATATTATAAAGAAAAAGTAATTCATTTTATTGATATTTTATTGATTTAACCATGACAAATCCAAACATATAACATTTACTCTTCGAAAAAACACCTGCCCTCCAGTTTATATTGACAACAATAAAATTCCTCAAACGTACACGGTACTTTACCTTGGACTCGCCTTTGACAGATGGGACCCACATGTTAAAATAAAACGTATGACACTTAACAAACGACTCAAACTACTTTACTCTCTTTTTGCCAAATCTTCAAAACGAAAAACTAAAACAGAAACTGAATACATATACATACTTACTTAAGCCCGTATGGACTTACTCATCACAAATATACGGCATCGCTAAGAAGACCCACCTACAAAAACTTCAAACGTTCCAATCAAAATTATTGCGACTCATAACGAAAGCACCTTGGTACGTGACTAACAAAACTCTGCATACTGACCTCCACTTTTCTACAGTTGACCGACATATAACGACCCTATATCAACGATTTTACACAAATTTAAATGGAGATAATAACAGACTTATAAGAGACATGGCCACAGCTGACATACCTCAGAACACGAGGAGGAGACTACAAAGGCGTTGGATGAGGGATCTCCTTCCTTAGACAACCTAAGTAATTGGAACAAGTTAGGGAAGAGGTACTGCTGAGTACTTTCCTTCCCCATGCCTGTCATGTCATTATATCATTATCGCCATCACATTTGCTGATTTTAACTTATTGTTGACAGGCGCAAATACATATTTTATAGCCAAAAAAAAAAATTATTGATATAAGTATATTAACATTAGGTTGTACGGACCTCATTTTATCAAATTATCAACACCCACCTAAGACATCGTGAATAGCTTTATCTCATCTTAACCTACGTTTTAATATGGGAAACTTTCCAGAATTTAGGCTTTTCAATCTGGAGATTAGTAAACTAGGTTTACTTAATTAGGTGCATAAACAACCATTAGTTTCCACTTGAATTGTAAGATAATTTGATTGCAAAATTGAGATTAAAAATAGCCTACAAAAATATTGGCCGTTTGGCGTAACCTCTACTCCCCACAGAATTTCAAAATAACGAGGTTCTATAGGCTAAACGGCCAAATATTTTTGTAGGCCTCTTCTTTTTATATATTGTGACCCAATTATCATACGATTTAAAATTAAATCAATTGATTCAGTGAAAAATCGCAGAACTACTAATCATTTTCGTAGATTAAAAAAATTGTCGTTTACGACAGTATGATGGTCACGAAGTTTTAGCCGGATGTTAATAACTTCATAACGAGGGGCCAGTACCACGGCCTATAATAATACATTGAATACTTAAATTAACAAAGATATTTTTAAAAAATCAACTATATTTCGAAGCCTATTTTCTATAGAATTTAATGATATAGAGATGGTTGACCGTGATATAATATGAAAAGGAGTTGGTGGGGAGGAGGCGGGAGGAGGGGGATTTGTGGTCAAATAAATACTAAATTTTTAAAAAATAGTATTTTAATATAAATTAAAAATACTATTTTTTAAAAATTTGGTATTTATTTGACCGCAAATCCCCCTCTCCAGACACACCATCATCTCCTGAAATAGAATTTAATAATTATTAGGATGCACAAAATTTATGATCTATATTTTTAACATCAGAATTGAATAACATTGTAACTGGATAACGTGAGAATTGATTTTAAACACACCCTACGCACAAATACTAACACATACACACACACGAGCGCGCTCTACCTCACTCAAATTCACTATGGTTATTATTACTGAAAATACTGATAAAATGTGCTTTGGGGCTTAACATGTATACCCCATGCTTATATACTGAAATATATTATGTAATTTCTGAATTAATATAAAATACAAATATTAACTTACTATAATAAATTAATCAAAATTAATTACATTGAATCCCGGTCATACATCTCACTACGGTTGGTCTCCGCGTGAAGTTAGACTATCCCTTTAAGAGGGGAAGGCTACAATTTGTAACGTACTTGTAAGAACAGGCTAGAAAAAAAAATACAAATTAACTGTTATACCCTAAAGCTTTGACCCCCGCCTTCTATTTCGTTGACCGTGTAATAACTTTATATATTAAAGTTCATTATAATTAACTATTTAATTTAATTTAAATTATTATCAAATTATTTGTTATTTAATTATTTAAATTATCAAATTTAAATTATTTGTTGTACGTAATTTATTTTTAATATTTATCTTAATGAATACTCTTTTTTCTCTTTAAAGATAAATGTATAATGTATTAAATGTATAACTTCACTTAAAATATATAAAATAAGATTTAAGAAGAAAAGTATCTCGAATTAAAAAAATATATTTTACTGTATGTAATTTAACAAGAGACATGTTACCACGTATCATTTTTGCTTTATAATTCCTTAAAAACCATATTCATGTGGTTTTTTAAGCCACTCATCATAACAAACACGTTCATTAGAAACATCACACTTATCAGTAATTATAAAACTAAATAAATTTAAAACGTCTTTTTTTTTTATTTCCTTGAGAATTATACTAATTATATAATCCGTAAGTGCGTTTTGTAAATTTCGACCTTATATATCAATAAATGAACCAGAGATGGGCAAATCCTACACTGAGTACCAAGTACCAAGTATTTTACTCAAATTGTATCACTATTGGGAATTCAATCAATACTTCAGTTATTCGTTTGACATCAAAAGAAGTGGTAATTACATCCTTTGGTACTCAAATAATGTCAGCAATGGAGTAAAATACTTGGTACTTAGTAATCGGATTAGCATTTGCCCATCCCTGCAAAAAATACAGTGAACTAAAATATCACAAACCTTTTTACATATCAAGTACATTAAAGAAACGCACAATTTTATCAAATTTCTTAGAGATTTGAGTGTATAAAATTCCACTTGCCTTAATGACATTCGCATAAAACCGACGATATTCTTTAAGCAATAATACATGGTTTAAAGTAGAATAGAATAGAATAGAATTGAATTTATTTGTTTAAGATTATTTTACAATCTTGTACAAATGATACATATATGAATAACTTTATTTCATCTACATGAGTCTAGTTTATCCTAACTGTACATTGACTTATTATAAAACCAATAATACTTCATTACATTCCAATTCATTTCTATCTACATTATCAATAAAACCAAAAAATTAAAAAGAAACAAACAATTAATTGAACTGGCCAACAATTATCCTTAGTCATAGCACTTGGTTGTTGTGTGGAAAATCAGATCTTAAGGAATCCAGTGAATTGCACGCTGACATTATGAATCAGTAAATTTTATTAAGTTTCTCTATGCTATCGATTCGAAGTATGTCTTGTATCTTGTTTACATCACTTGGCGCAGAGAGAAATGCTCGTGTCTGTTGTCTGTTAGCTTTTCACAGTACAGAAGGATATGGAACAGGCTTTGAAGTAGAAACTTTTGTTTTTTGTGTAGAGCTTAATTAATTCGGGATTTGAAACCCATAACTGACTTATTGATCTTAGCTTTTTCATGTTAGCTCTATACATCAAATAGGACTCTGGGCGATGGAAATATTGAAGCTGGAAATAGTTCTATATATGGGATTGTTGTTGGAATTTATGGATATCCACATGGTTTGAAGTATGTTTATATACAATTTGGTGTTCGTATGGTCACTCTTTATTAAAAATCTGTTTTCCCTATTGGATATTTTGTAATTTGACGTTGAATCTTTTTTATTTTTCTCAGATATTACCGACTTCGAAATATTGCAAAAGTAAACAATTATTGAGAGTCGGTGAGCAATAAAGAACATTTTTAAACCGTTTAATTGTATATAATAAAGAAATTATTATGTTATCAATTAATAATAAATCTTTAATAAATTATTTTGACATTTGAACTGTATTGAATAGAAAATCAGATGTGGATTAGTTACTATCGAACATAAAGTCTAATATTTTAGAAATAAAATAATAATAATGATAATTTCTATTGTACCAATTCTCTTATCTTATGTTATTTCTTTATAATGCCACCGAAGGCCAAGTCGCTTCCCCACAGGTCTTCACCATTTCTTCATCGCAATTTAGTTTGTGACGACTCCGCTTCGTTTCTGTTCTCTTGGGCACCATTCCATAATATTGGTCTAATGTCTTTTTTTTTTTTTATTTATAATGTGGCCGATTTCAATTTTCTTTTATAGACAAACTTAATAATATATGAAAGATTTGTCAACCATATCTATTTGTTCGCCGTTCTATGTCTGTGGCTATAATAGCGGTCTTCACATATATCAGATTTGCGATGTTCCAAAGCTTCCTCTTCAATTCCTGGAAATTATAATCATGATAATGATATATTTTTTGAGAATAGCGATCTTTGTTGGTGAGTTGACCCGAAATATATTTTTCTGTCTGCTTGCTTTATATTTTTAATAATATAAATATTTCGGTTATTATTCACCAGGATGGTGTGTTTATCAGCAGCAATTTGCAGGTCATTATAAAAGAATTTTTTTTTTTTATCTTGTATGTACTTCCCGGGCCTCTATAACATTTTATACCGTTATCTGTGAATTTAAGATAGTTTTGTAATGATTGTCTATAGACAAAAAGAAAGTTTGAGTAAGTTCCTAATAAATCAAACTATTTGTTTTCAACGATGTACAACATCACGTATTTTTTAAATTAGTTCCAACTTCATCAATAATTCAATGGAAATAATCCACTACCAGTTTATAAAATTCTGCTCCCACACATCTTAACAATAAATTACGTCGTGAGTTCTCTATGATTACGTCGTTACCATTTATATTTTTAATTTGTAATTTCAGTAAAAAAAACGGTCTACATAATATTTCTATTTTTTTGAATTATTATAAAAATGAAACTGAAATGTACTTACTCGTTCTTCTATATGATATTTACTTCCAGTTAAACAGGAACTCCTGGTCGAGTTAATAGATTCAGAAAAATTAACTTCCTCATCCAACCCCTTGTCTGTATTAGAGTTTTTTTTTCTGCTTGTTCACCATCGTCTACACATGTAATTATTGTGTATAGACAAAAAGAAAGGTTGAGTAAGTTCCAAATAAATCAGGCTATATACTTTCAACAATGTACAACATCGCGTGTTTTTTAAAAATGAATTCCAACAATAATAATAATTCAATAATATTATAATTTTAGCCATAGACTTCTTTATAATATTTATTTTATTCCAATTAAATGTTTTCCTGTTAATTTTGAAGGATTGCAATAAATACTTCGGGCGATAGTTGGTATTATTATATAACTACCCTCCTTATTTCTATCCTCAGACTATTATATTTTATGTCTAGATGTATCACTATTATATTTATCATCATGTACAGATATGGGCAAATGCTATTCTGGGTACCGAGTAACAAGTATTTTACTCAAATTGAATCACTATTGAGATTTCAGCCACTACATCAGTTATTCGTTGATATCAACTTACATAGTAATTAAGTTCTTTGGTACTAGAAAGAGATCAGTATTTGAGTAAAATACTTGGTACTCAGTAGTTAGAGTAGAATTTGTCCATCTCTGATCATATGTACTATCTGGTCGTCAATTTATCTTCTTATAAATATTTCATGTTGGTACCTGTATTATGTCTGACGAAGAACTTTTCAAAAACTTCTAAAATATGTCAATTTTATATTTCGAAATTAAAAATTAATTAGTAAATAAAATGAAATAATATGAAGGCTTAGCTCATTCTGAGATTTCATGCAGATATAATCAAAATTTATTCTTACTGCTCTCTACACAGTATAACTTTGAATATCCAATTTATAAGATCAAACCTAAAATATTACTCCCATCTACGTCTTTGCTGATCAATAGAACGTTAATGTGTCGAACCAGCGCCGATAAAGCCATTTACAGAAAAAAAATATTGTATTCCTTAAATTATAAACCGTTCTCGTCAAACAAGAAATCCCGAATAATACAAACTTTATCGAAACAATATTCCAGAAGCTGTGTACTGGCAGTCGAATTTATAAAACATGCAAAGATAATTATTTTAACATATAATCTGGCACATGCAGGTAATCTGGTTACCAAACGACACATGTTTTGTGCACACATTTTAGCCATCTGGTTCTCCCCGCCCTTTATAATATTAGTTGTATAAATAACCTTAGGCTTAAATTATTTTTCACTTTATACTTAAAGACATATACTAGATAGGATTAACTTTTACCCCCATCTTCCCCACTTAGTTAAGGGAAGTTAAGGGATCTTCACTGACAAGCGTCCCTTGAGGGTTTGTCTCTAGAACGTGCTTAGGAAACAGAAATCTAGAGTTGTGATAAGTTCCTAAACTCAGCACTGAGTTCATCGATGACATCGTTTTGTCAACTGAACAGAGGAATCTGATGACATCATTGAACTCAACGATTCGTCGAGGAACTTTCCCAAATTTAGTTTTAGTATTACTAAGTCAATAGGAGAAATTATGATGTAATTTAAATTATATATACAATGTATAAAAATTTTTTAATATATAAAGGAGAATCATCATAAAATTAATACATTTTGTTCATAAGTTATGGAAACGAACTATGCTGACTTGACATTCTGAGCAGCCTCCCTCTCCTCTACCTATATATACCCCCATAAAATCCTAGGCTAGTCAGTAAGCAAGAGATCTGTATCAGTAGTACTTAGCATGTCATAATGTTCATTGTTTGATTTGTTTTCTCAATAAAGTTTTTTTTCACTTTTCGACGGTTGAGTTTCATAATTGGCGCCCGAACAGGGACCGCATGCATATTTCATCGCGGTTCTAGACTCGAACTCTGCAGTACCAGAAATCAAGATTTGATCTACCTTTCGAGGATATCACACCTGTAAGAGGCTGGCACCCCGCTCTGACTCTTAGATCTTGAAGAAGGACCTGCTGCTGAACTGAAATCGTCTGATCACCCCGACAGACATCGAAACTCTTGGAAGAAAATTGTGAGTCAACTTTATTTGAAATCATCAAAACTCATTAAATTTTTTAATTTTTATTATTTTCTGGTTTATTAATATTTAAATTATATAAATTTTTTTTATTATATATATAAATTAACATTTATATTATTATATTGTTATAAACATATATGTACTAACAATTTTATGAGTAAATTAGCTGAAAGGTTGGAACAAATTAGATCTATTCGCATTAACGACTGTAATAATTTAGACGAAATGGCAACCACTTTTGCAATTAAATCCGCTGATTATGACCATATTCCAGCATTCAATGGGGATCCACATAATTTGCTTAAATTTGTAACCGTTTGCCGACAGGTTTACAATATAGTCTGCAAACCCGATAACAACCTCCGCGAACTGAATGACCAACGCTTACTCAGTAAAATCCTAGCTAGACTTACAGGAGACGCTGACTACATTAATACGACGTGTGAATTCACTGGGGTCACTGAACTTTTACAATATTTAGAAAATACTTTTAGGGATTCTCGTTCTATTGAACAACTAACATTTGAACTCTTCAATTTAAGAATTCGTCATAAAGAACACCCTCTAGATTTCCTTCAACGATTAGACAGAAGTCGAACACTAATTATTTCCAAATACCGAATTCAGAACACTCCGGAAAGAGCAACTATAGTATCCGCGTTAGAGAAAAATATATTATACCACTTTTTCACAAATATGCCTCTACATATTAGGACATATTTGATGACTAAAGCCGGACTAAAAACTCTTGATGATCTACGGAATCTCATACAAAATGAAAATCACCTTCTATTTAAAGATTTAATCAATTCTGGCAATATGAGGCAGCCCGGGGAAGCTCAGGAAGAAAACAGAAGAGGTTATGATAAAAGACATCATAATAAAAACTATCACCAACCAAATTTCTACCGATCAAGAAATGATGAGCGTCGACACTCCCCTAGGAGAGATTATCACCAAGATTACCATAACAGTAATCAAAATAATCACCATGAAAGGAGAGATTACCACCAAGATTAACATAACAGTAATCAAAATAATCACCATGAAAGGAGAGATTACCAACCTCACAGAGAGCAGTGGAAACCCGAAGATCAAAGAAGGTATTTTCGAGGCTCAGGACAATCCAAAAATAATAAGCCTGCAGAGAAAGGTGAATCATCAAACACGGTCTCAATGCGTACCGTGAGCGGTTTCCAGAAAAACAACCCAAGACACCCAGTATATAAAGTGGAAGAAGAAGACCCGAAAGATAAAGAAATAAGGGAACTTCGTAAACGATTAGAGAGGCTCACCGCAAATCAAACAGATTATTTTTTAGAGGACGACCTAGATCGGAATTACAAAACATAAAAATTCAAGAACTTCAGACAAATAATTTCCATAAACTGCCTTATGTAATTGACAAAAAGGACCGTAAATGGCTACTCAACACAGGAGCACAAAAAAACTATATCAATCCAAAAATAGTACCTGCAGGAGTCAAAAGAGAAAATGAAAATTTCATCGTTTTAACTGCCGCAGGAGAAGAAAAGGGAACAGAAACCATCACCACTGAAATCAAAAACACGTTTTTAAAATGTCCCACTAAATTCAAATTTTATTTACTAAATTTTAGTCCAAACCATGACGTTCTGATTGGTTCCGAACTCATGGATGACTTAAACTTTAAAATAGATTTTGAAAACAGACACATTAAATCAGACTATAGTGAATTTAACTTCATATTGAATAGGGACTCCCTCCCGATTGAACTCAAGAAAGGAGAAAATATAGCAGAAATACCTAAGGGAAAAACTTTTATATAGATTAATAAAACGGACGGACTGGAAATATCCCCAGGAATATATAGGGATAAAATAAAAATTATTAGTGATAAGTCAAATTGCCTCTAATGCATTTCAAAGAAGTGGAAATAGTCAACCCACCAATAGATAAGAAAGACAAAAATATAAATGAGCTGGTTAGAGTTGAACATATTCCTCCGCAACATAGGTCTGAATTATTAAAACTGTTGGAACAATATCCTGCCATATTTAAAGACAGAAAAGGAATTTAAAATGCTGCATCAAATATTAGATAAGAGGTATGAGAGAATAACTAACCAAATCACCCACCTTATTAAGCGTAAATATATAAAAAGAGAAAAACGTGGTATAATTAATGGTTTAGGATCTGCTCTCAGTTGGTTAACGGGAACTATGGATGCAGATGACAAAGAAAAATATGACACCATCCTACAAAAGGTTGAAAGTAATTTATATCACATAGAACATAACGAGGAAGCTAGGCTTAGCCTCAACCGGAAATTAACACAAGAATTAAATAAAGATATTATCATTTTAAATAACTTCAAAAATAATATAGAAACCAATAATAAAGTATTAGATTCCACAATCATCAAATTATCATATCATGACCTTTTAGCATATTTAACTCTCATAGAAGCACAATTACAAGAAACAGAAGACGCATTAGAACAATGTAAACTAGGCATGACACACCCCAGCATTTTATCGTATGACGAAATTAAAAATATCAAAACTCCATATAAAAATTTACTAACAAGAGACGTAGAATTAAATTGGTTATTAAGTAAAGCAATTTGTTCAATGTCCGATTCGGGAATGATTTATTTCTTTATTAAATTACCACTAAGGGTTGCCCCTTCGACTACATATTACATACTGTCATATCCCATTGTCTATAAGGAAAATATTGTAACTATTCCAGTAGAAAATACTTTAGTTATAAGAAATAATAACCAGTTTTATAAGGGAAAATGTTTAAAATATAATTCTAACTTTTATTGTAATTACAAAAGTCTTAGTTTAGTAGAAGATAAGTGTATATTAGAATTAAGTAACAACCAAAAATTAGAACATTGTAAAATAATAGGAATTTCACAAAAACCATTTATTAAACTTATACCTAGCCTTAATCAATATCTCACTTTTAATTTATCTACTATTGAAACTAACATAACAGAAACCATGTTATATCATTTACCAATCACTGGTTTAATAAGCCTTGGCAGAAATGAAATATTTGTAAATAAATCTATAGTTATTCGATACGAAGAACATGTAAATATACCCATAATATCTATGCATAATATTGATAATGTAATTTTTACTAATTATAGCTACGATGATGTAAATAAATTAGACTTAGGAACTCTAAATATAGAACCTTTAGAAGATTATTCTGTAATTACTCATTCTGACATTATGTTATATCTTACTTTGATAATATGTATATATCTGTTTATTCACCATATATTATTTTACTATTATAAATTTAAAAACATTTTTAAAAATAAGACTAACAACCCCACACCTCTAACAAACATTGTAACTCCTGATCACCCACCTATCAGCAATCCCATCGAGCTATCATCCTTTTGCGACGCCAGGTCTAGAGCGTGGCATTCCTACCTTACCGAAAAACAAGCATCCTAGTTCGGAGGACCTCACTTTTTAAGGGGGGAATAGTTATGGAAACGAACTATGCTGACTTGACATTCTGAGCAGCCTCCCTCTCCTCTACCTATATATACCCCCATAAAATCCTAGGCTAGTCAGTAAGCAAGAGATCTGTATCAGTAGTACTTAGCATGTCATAATGTTCATTGTTTGATTTGTTTTCTCAATAAAGTTTTTTTTCACTTTTCGACGGTTGAGTTTCATAATTATACATATTCGAATAAATTCTGTAACGTAACATTAAATGGTATAAATACTGTTATATATTTAAAATAACAAATAAGTACTATTCCCGACAGCAGACCCTCTGTCGGTAACTTGGGTGAAGAAACCAAGTTAAAAATAAATAAATTAGTAACATAGTTTGACATTGGATTCCATGTTTCATAAAATTAAAACAATCTTCACAAACACTAGAACGAATAAATATATTAACAGGAATAGTATTAAGATATATTTTAAAGGAGAAGTTGGTCGGTGGTGGGGTCAAGAGACACGTACAGTAAGTTGCAGTAGTGTTTATTTTGTTGAGCAAACGCTACTACAACATATAGTATGTGTCTCTTGACCGCACCCCTCCCCCCCTCCCCCACAAATTTCTCCATCAAAATATACATGTTAAAATATATCGCTACTGTTAGTGGAAAGGGTCGAATGTATTTTGTTTAAATAAGAGCACAAATCAATTATTTCTTTATAATTTATTGGTATAATTAAATATTTTTCCCTCGGCTGTTTTCCTATTTAGCAGACTACCTAAAAAGCTATTCTAGACTACAAACGTCATCTGTAGGCCAAAGACAATAAACATTAAAAAAATTGTAACTTACGACCTTTCGCAATAACTGTAGCATTATATAAGTAGCATTATAAAGCCTGACCCATCTCTTCTTCTCATCTCTGCAGAGACTTCCAGATGGATTGCTACGAGCTACATGCCTGCCCATCTTGACCTCTGTGCCTTCATATCATGAGATATTGATCGACCAGTTTCTGTAAGGAGTTCTTTGTGTATCTTTCTTCTCCATGTGTTAGTACTCCGATCCCAGATCGCTCGTGTTATCGTGTGGAGGACGCTCCTTTCAAACACTTTTTGCTATGCTGCTGGTCAGTGTCCAGGTCTCACAACCATATTCTAAAACTGGCTTTATCATAGCATTAGTACACCCTTAGTTTGAAATTTCTTGAGATTTATTTGGGAATTCTATACCTTTGAAAGGGAAAAGAAAGCTCTGTTTACGCTAGTTGTACGCTGGTATACTTCTGCCCGTTGGTCGTTCATTGAGGTTATTGTGGAGCCGTGACATTTGAATTTTTCTACTTTCGGGAATGATTTTCCTTCATTTCACAGATCCTGTTATTGGAGTGGAATTTTCGGCTTATTAACATATATATTTGTTTTGTTTACATTTACTTGTAGGCCGATCTACTCTGCCTCTCTTATCAGTGTTGTAGCGAGTTTTTCAATGTCTACTTGATTACTACCAATGACAGCTATATCATCTTCGTATCCAAGGATTTTATGATTCACCCCTCCATTTTCCTTTGATGTTGCTCTTATTACCTTCTTCAGGTCTAAGTTGAACAACATCGGTGATAGTCCATCTCCCTGCCGTAAGCCCGTTTGAACTTTGAAGGCTTGAGATACTTCTCCTTGTATTAGGACTCTACATTTGTATACGCCTTTGTCAATTTCACCAACTTACTAGGAATTCCAATTCAGTCGTGATTTCCCAGAGACGGCTAGTTTCCATAGAATCATAGGCTGCTTTGAAATCGACAAATAGGGCGTGGACGTCCTGAGATACTTGTTTTTCGAGTACTTGTTTTAGAAGATGTGATCTAGCGTGCTCCTTCATTTTCTTGGTGGCCGCCTATTATGTCCTAATAAAACGGATATATCTGGTTTATTAGGATATTTGGCAATATCTTGTATAACCGGAAGGAGTGCTATGCCTCTGTAGTTATTACACACATACATGGAGCATTTCTTTAGAATAGGACAGATTAGGCCTGTTTTCCAAGCCTCAGGTATCCTTTCCTCTTCCTATGTCTTCGGGATTAGTTGTAGTAGCTTGGCTCTTAAATCGTCTCCTCCATCTTTAAACAGTTCTGATGGTAGGTTGTCTATTCCTGGGGCCTTTTTATTTTTAGCCTTTCGATAACTATTTCTACATCTAGTATATCTGGTTTTTCACCTGTTTCAGGTTGAAGGTCCTCATTGTGGTCCATGTCTTGTCCGTATCCCTAATTAAGAAGTTCGTGAATGTAATTTCCAGTGTTATATATGTTATTCCAGTGTTATTTGTGTTATTTATGAATGTTATTCCAGTGTTAAGAAATGATATTTCCAGATGTTCAATATACTTTCTTTGCCGTCACAATGCTATATTTTCCTTGCATTTGCTTATTTCTTGCTTTATATCCTATCCTTCCCTTCCTTTACTAGTGTCTGCTTATAATTCCCGCATGTCTCCAGCCTGCCATTTGTCCCCAATCTTTCTTTGAGGAATTCCCTTTTTGCGGATCTTATAGTTTTGTTTTCAGTTTTCTTGGCAGCTTTCCTGAGCAACTTGATCAGTTGTAGTTAGCTAGTTGACTTTCATTTTTCTTCTTTCCTCTGCTGCCTTTTCTATCTATATATTTCTATCGTATATCTTAGCTTTTTGTTTCTCCTAAATACCGATCATTGCCTTTGATGTTTCTTTTAGTCCTTCCTTTATTTCCTCCCAGTTTTGGTCCACCATGAGGCTATCCGAATCCAAGGGTTCGAATTTATTTTTCAGAACAAGTTGGAATTCTGTTTTTACTTCAAGATTTTTCATATTACGGACTTTATACCTCCTTCTTTCCACTTGATCCCCTGTTGTGTGAATTCGCTTCAATCTCACACATAGTTTAACTCTAATCAGTGATCCGAATTACAGTCTGCTTCACGATAGATTCTTACATCTTGTATTGAGGTCTGATGTTTCTTTCCTACCAGCACATGGTCAATTTGGTTTTAAGCTCCTTTAGGGCTAACCCAGGCATAATTGTGAATATCCTTATGTAGAAACATTGTACTGCTGACGACTAAACCTTTAGCTGCTGCCTTACTGATCTGATGCAATTTCACTCCATTGTCATTGCTATTTTCGTGAAGTCTTTGGCCTCCAATAATGGTCCTGAATTGGAGTTCGCGTCCTATATTTTCATTAAAGTCAACTATAATTAATTTTATGTCATTCGTATGAGGTGGTCAACAATATTTTCCAACTGATCGTAGAAATCATCATTCACCTCTTCATCTTTGTCTTCGGTTGGTTCATACTTATTATTTACCGTGATATTAAACCAACGACCTTCAATAAGTCCCGTGACGGCTGTCGCATTTTTATTGTTTCTCCTGGAGTTAAACATATGTTAATTTAAACTAACTGCGGATAATCATTCCTGAACCACTTCTAATTTATACACTGTGAGAAGTACCAGTCATTTATAAAAATAATACGTTATGTGACTTATTATCATATTTGTGTTTACCTAGATCCACTTTATCCTATGTGAAGGTCGTTTAAGCGACCTTAATCAAGATATAATATTACAAACATTTATAATGTTAACATGCATGAATTTTTATTATATACATATAAATGCGTGTGTGTGTGTGTCTGTGTGTACATATATGTACATAATCAAAAATACTGATTATTATTGTAATTATGATTTCATCCAATAGGTTAATTTGTTTCACATACCCGGGGAGGAGTAGTTTTCTTTTAATATTTTCTTTTTTGTATTCAATTATTTAATTATCGTCTGGAAAATCTTAGACACCTGCACTAACATACAAACCTCGCGTTTGTAAGCTGGTTCATTTTTTTTTATGTGCGTTAAAATGCACGGTCACCCCTTCTCCTCTTAGATATGTATATTGTTGGTGTTAATATTGTGAAGTCCTGATAGAAAGGAGCTCATTCAAGCTATTGCTAATCTCTAGCTCTTAACTAGAGGCTGTCCTGTTTAACAACAATATGGATGTCGAGATTTCTTCAGTGAGACAGTCACGTGATATTATCTGACCTAGGCGGAAATCGAACCTACAAAGCTCTGAACTATCCACAACGCTCTGAGCCAACACAGTTTTAACTCATAATTTTTATAAGTATACGTTTTATTTGATAAAATGTCTGATAATATTCTATAGAACCAAACATGACATCATATGACATTTATGACGTATCGGAGTATGAAGTCATGACGTTGAAAACACGTATTGCGCTTTAACATGGGATGATAGTAAAGAGGGCCTAGGCGGAGTCATCTTTATTTGGACCCTGATTCCGGCAATAAAGCAGGAAACTATGTTCCGGGAACAGAGTCCCAACGATGGAACATATTACGGCCACCCATAATTCACCCTCCATAAACTGTTTTCCAACGTCCAATCCTTAATCTCCATCAGTAATTTCCCCGAATAGGTACGATATCATTAGCTCGGGCAAAGATAACATTATTGATGATGCACCATTACAATTTATACATAATAAACTGCCATTTTTTGGAGATAATTATACAGTTAAGTTTCGAAATCACTTTCGGAACATTTAGTGTGCCCGAAATTGACATTATTTGTTTAGAACGCAGTACTCATTTAATGGCAGTAATCAAATTTAAAAATTGAAAAACGGATTTTCATATACTTATTAATTTTAAGATGCTATTTAGTTTGATCACTCCTAATAGCAATTTAGCACGCTCTTTAATTGGTCTTGGTATGTTTAGAATAACAAAAATACATTTTGGTGGTTTCACAATAAACAACACTTATATGATGATCAACATCATTATATCTATTTGGTCTGATCCATATAACTATCCTTTCATGATGAACCCAAGTCCCATCCGAACCCACTGTTTTCCAGACTTGCCTCCTCATCGACTTCTAATAATCGCCCCTAGGAGTCTGAAAAGAAAATGACCTCGGGATCTTCTTACTTAGCGATATTTTGAGAGTCCAACCATTGGGTTGTATCTCCAAAAGTATTTTCATGTCATTATTTATGTTAAAAATTAAAACGGTTTTATACCTAGAATATGTGATGGATATTTCTATTTCCAGTTTACCATACTCTGAAATACACATTTGAGTACGGAAGATTATATTTCATTTTTCTTTTATTAATTCCGAGGTTCTTCAACCACGTTCTGGTCTCTCTTGATTTTAATTAGAAAATCTTTATGATTTCCTCCGGAAGACAGCGAACATCATTGAATTTAAATATGGCCACAGGTTTTTAAACCCTCTCAATATTTTCAATATTTCTTTGATGACGAATATATTTTAATCATTTTGTTTTTCAATTGTTTATACCTGATTTATCCGAACAGGTAAAATATCAAATACTGACGCAGTTGGTCACATGGTGTCAAATAGAACATTAGTGGATGTAATTAAATAAGAGAAGATCATTTATAATTAAATAAGAGAAGATAATTATCTGGGAAACGGAGTAAAGAAGTCCAATCCAGAGTCGTCTATTGAGGGTCTTCCGTTTCATTTTAACATGTGGTCTCCATGTCATACTTTTGTCAAAGTTAATTGCAAAAAAGTTTACGGTGTCCTCTAAGGGATTTAATTTTTTTTCTATATAAATTGAAGGGCAGGTATTTCTTCGTGGAATAAATGTTATATATTTCGATTTATCGTGGTTTAGTTGAATTTTCCATAATTTGTACCAGCTGTATAATATCGTCAGCACGATATAAAGTAACGAATATTAGTAAGTGAGCCTGTTAACCTTTGCACATTCGTTACTTTAACATGATACTGACGATATATCCAAGTGATATTGTAATGTTAATGAGGCCTTTGCAGGGTATTGATGTTTTGTTCCGGATTGTCGTGTCTTCAGCATAACAGTTAATGTGTCATTGTTAATAGGTTTGTCGTGTTTACAATATATAATATTGGAGCCAATAATAAACCTTGGGGTACTCCCATCAAGACTGGACTTACAGAAAAAGTACCTGAGTCTTGCTGAACTGAGGAAAATCCCTCGAAAAGGAAAGATTGAAGAATCAGGAAGTATATGTGCGGTAGTGTAGACTCGGGTTTAAATAGAAGACCTTGCTGGCAGATTTTATCAAACGCCTGAGCGACATCCGAAAATACACTAGTTGCATATAGTTTTTTTCTAAAGCTCCAGAAATATAGTAACTCTGTGTAATTGATATATTGTTGAATCAGATGTGCGAATGACGAAATGATGGCAAGGCATTATATGATGGTCAGACAATATGTCAACAATTCTTTTTAGTGTCAATTTTTCAAATATTTTATAACACATCGGAAAGAGGGTAAGATAAAGAATTATACTTGCCTTGACAATTTTTTTTTTATGGTTCAACAAATGATATATATAGAAAAACGTTATTAAACTTTGCCTAACAGAAATTAAAATTGTACACTCTAGGAGACCGTTTTAATAAAATATCTGTTAATATCGAAAATATCACCTACAGAGAACAAATAAAAAATCGTGTGACTGAACACTTTTACAAAGTGGGGTTGTAATGTAGCTCACCTGCTCCACCCTCCTACAAAAAAAAAGAAAAGAAAAATTGCGTGAATCCGTGATTCATCTTTGTGATATTGGTAAAAGGCTCATTTTTCATTTTTTATCTTAGTGCTTCTTTGAGGGAATCGATTTTCATACTTTTATTAATCTAGAAGCATTCGAATGCTTAAATCGAAGCTGAACATTTCAATAATTCACTTTTAAATTAAATGAAATTAACTATGGGATTTATATAGCGTCTATTTTTCTTACATAAATTAGAAGGATGCTTTCTCTTGTTCAATTTAATCAGGAAAATACAATTAACTCAGCATCTCAGTTCATAATCAGCTCCCTAATGTAATAAAACTTACACGAACTGTAAACATTCACAATCAGTAATATATCAATAGAAAATAAATCAATAATTTATTATAATATATTATATTAGTATAATTTATAACAATAAATGTATTAGAAATGGATGAGAATGCATAATGTTTTCTAGTTTTTAGTTTTAAATGACCGTGTAATATTTTATTTTACATTTTGCCGTAACGAAGACAACACCCTTCTTATGTCCAGAATTAATACTCTCTTATTATTTATTCTCTCTATTACGAATTGGTAATCATTATATAAATAGGCAAAAACAAATCGGTTCAGCCCCTTTTACTCCTCTATTATCCAACAGCTTTTCTTCATTCTTTTTTTGTTTAATAGATATTAACGAGCTTTAGTGTTATCAATAAATAAAAATATTAAATAGTATGTAAATGAAAATATAAATGGTAGGTAGTTTGTTCAAAACGTCTAATCTCCGAAAGTTCTCCACCGATTTCTTTTAAATTTTGACACAACGCCGTAATAATATTTAGAAGTGTTTCTATATATGTTGCATTATCATCAGGCCTTTCCATTCGAAATGGCGGCCGAAAAACGAGATCCGCGGTAGACTGTAGCGCCAATACGGCTTTAACGATTTTAATGAAATTTGGATAAAGTCTTCCACTTGAAACATTTATAATTTATGTATATAACATCCTTTCCCGAAAACATTTTTATGATGAATTCAGTATTTTATTTGCGAATAACTCAAAAAGTACACATTTTTTTACCGATGCTCCTCCTCCAAACGATACATATTTAATCAATAAGACAAACTATTCCTCTAGTAATAATCATATATCTATAAAAGGATTATTCAATGCAGTGTGGTCGTAGGGATGACTGGCAACCAAGGACTTGCAGGTCTCATAATACTGGACCACCTTCATCAAGCTTATGATTGTCTCCTCTCGCTTAAAGACCAAAAGTTTAAATATTTCAATGATCTGGCCGGAAAGTATGTTGGGCAAAACGAAATGTGATTTTAGTACCAGTTGACGTCAGATGCTTCAAACAATCCCTTGATTGTTTGATGAGTCTGAGGGAAAGCTGGAAGACTGAAGAAGAACTGTGCATATTGATGTGTTATGCCAATGATGTTGGACGTTCTTTGTTAATAAATGTTTTTTTAACTGAAATATGGTTAAGTTTAGAGAAAATTGTCCTACCAAGGATTTTTTATTCACTTTGGAGCAAAACGGAGGCAGATACAAAATTCAAAGTTCCATTGCACGTTCCTGAGCGCATGCTTTTATGTGTGTTCTGGTCAGTTGCATTTCATACTCCATAACCTATAACAAGACTGAATATTTTTTGGTTTCGGTGCAAACTGAATTTTTCAAACATTTTTTTTAATTTGCTGCATATTGCAAAAAGTGAAGCTGCATCCTTATTGCACCAAACCCT